>PVKS010011368.1:44040-57038 GCA_004027875.1 Aplodontia rufa | reverse complement strand
TTTTGTACTGCCAAGGAAACAATCAAAAGAGTCAAGAGGTTTCCTACAGAAATGGAGAGAATCATGGACTATGATTCCTCAGACAAGGGTCTCATATCCAGAATCTATAAAATACTCAAAAATGTCAACTACAAAAACACCAACAGCCCAATTGATAAATGGGCCAAAGAGCTAAATAGAGACTTCTCACCAGAGGACACTGACCAAGCCAATGAGTACATGAGAAAGTGCTCTAAATCTCTAGTAATCAGAGAAATGCAAATGAAAACCACATTAAGATATCACCTTACACCAGTCAGAATGGCAAAGATGAAGAAAATAAACAATAATAGATGCTGGAGGGGCTGTTGAGAGATAGGCACACTAAAACACTGTTGGTGGAGCTCCAGACTGGTACAGCCCCTCTGTAAAGCAGTATGGAGAATCCTTAAAAAATTAGGAATGAGTCCACCATATGACCCTGCTATTCCACTCCTGGGTATCTTTCCAGAGGACTTAGAATCAGCACATTACAGTGACACAGCAATATCGATGTTTATAGTAGCACAATTTACTATTGCTAGGCTATGGAAACAACCCCGATGTCCCTCACTAGAAGAATGGATCCAAAAACTGTGGTACATTTATACCATGGAATATTGCACAGCAATTAGAAACAATGATATTGCAACCTTCGAAGGTAAATGGATGGCTATGGAATAGATCATAATGAGTAAAATCAGCTTAACCCAGAGATCTAAGGGTCGATTGTCGCCACTCATCTGTGGAGGTGGGGACTAGACCCTGGACAATGAGAAAGTTGGTCTGGTAGCATGAGTTAAATCCAGATAAGATATAATGCTTTACAATCTAATACTTTTTTTAGAGTTATAGTGGGAAGGGGAAGGGAGAGATAAGGGAGAGTAATTGGGGGGGGGCACTCCTGGGGATAATTGTAATATCCAGAATATATACACATTTTATATTATTTTGTTAAAATCTTGTAAGGTTGTTCAAAAATAAAAAATAAAAAAATGGCAGTGTCAACAATGCCAGGATACATTCTAGATGCAACTACACATACTAAAAAAATTAAAATGTTTAGAATTTAAAGCATGGGCATTTTTGACATTTTACAATTTCTTCATTTTTAATTGGAAAGAAAAAAATCCCCACCAAATACTAAAAAAAGACTGTGTATATAAAGAGTGATAAGATCATATGAAAAATTAAATGTTGACTTACAATCTGCAGTAACTAGCCCATAAAACCAACACAGGAAGCCAGCATACTACCATGTCATTCTTTCGGAAGTCACATTGCTATCTTGAGAAATAATACCGGGAGTTAAAATCTACCTTTTGCAACACTTGGACTCAAGTATACTAATTTTATTTATAGCTAACAGTTTCTCATTTTTTGTCTTTCTTTCTAACTTAGGACAAATCATATATAAATGTGTTTCTATGTGTGTATGTACACAAATATTAGTTTTTTGAAATAAATAGGTTATTTCTCTGTACACATTAAATAGAAGTGAGCACATGAATGTCAGGAAATTTATACCCACATCCTATATTGCAAAGCACAATATTTAGCAAAGAAGATAATCGTTTCAAAATATGCAGGATTTCAACGGCATCACTGTGGTTTGGAACGCCTTTTATGATTAAAGACAAGGCTTTTGACTTGTACAAACCTAAGTTTTCTCATTTACAAACCAAGGCTTAAATTATATGTATTTCATAAGATAAATAATAGTATTAAGTTGAGCAATCTTTAGAGCATGCTTAGACTGGAATTTGGCATATAATAAGTTGCTCAATAAACTGTTCCATACACACTAACTTTTACAAGAATTTGTTAAATGAATAACTTTCATTATCATTGGACCCCCCAAAAAATTTTTAAAACATGTCTTTTCACTATGTCTCTTTCTCTCTCCCTTTCTTTTCTTCTTTCTTTCTGCTTTCCTGGAGATTCAATTCCAGGGTGCTTTTCCACTGAGTTACATCCTAGCCTTTTTTTTTTTTCTTTTGAGACATGAAGTCTCACTGAATTGCTGAGAATGGCTTCAAACTTGCAATCCTCCTGTATCATTTTCCCACGTTGTTGGGATTACAGGTATGCACCACTGAGCTTGGCTAATTCGTGATTTCTTTAAATAGATATAACATGATTCCTCCCTGAAACAGAACACTACAATCCAAGGAGATCAGTTTTTCTGCAGCAGTACCTAGCAACCCTCAGCAAGAATTTCTATGCTAGGTAAAGGTAAAGTCACTTATTCACATTTTCCTACGCAGATTCCACTGACCTCACTGGGTTCCTTAACATAAAATCTTTCTGGGATATTATACTCAAAGTATTTGGCTTATTTTTTGCCCTTTTGATGAAAAGTGTTATTTTTTCCTTCAATAACCTATATAATCCACAAGGAGGAAATTTTGTCTTGTTTCCTGCTAAGCATTAGTGTCTAGGCTGTGATAACAGGTGCTCAAAGAGTATATTGCAGAACCACCTACTGGGAAATCTAGAATCCTTTAAATTCCATGCCATTTTTAAAAAGTGACAGACATGGACAGTGAGAGAGAGAGAGAGAGAGAGAGAGAGAGAGAGAGTTTTATTTAGTTTTTCATGTGGCCTTCATTGCTCCGACACTTAATTGTGTACGTGGTGCCGGGATTTGAACCTGTGTCCTCCTGCATGCCAGGAAAGGGCCATAACCACTGAGATAGCATTCCAACTCCTAAATTCCACTTCTAAAATTAGAATAGTAAACAGAAATAGAAAGGGTTAAGGCTAAAGAGTAAATACATCAGGAATATAAATTTTTCTTTCATTTCATCTATGAACTATTTACTGGAACAGCTTTCAGTAAGAATATGATTATTAGGTACAGACACAGGAAATGATACATAATATGTTTCATTAAATACTACAAAACATCTATCATGTAATAATATGAAACAGCAATTGAAGTGGTACAGAATGTTAAGAAATAAACTGAACTAAAAGATATTCGGAGAAGTCTTTGATGTCTCAGAATTTAAATGTTGTGTCTTCTGCAACAAAAAATTCTGTTGAATATAAAACTTATTGGGCCAATAGAACTAGAAAGAACAGAAGAATGGAGTTCTGAAAACACTTAGCACAATTAATATGATAATCATTGGCATTTTAGTATTTTAATTATTTCTATTCTTTTTACCTGCTTCCCTCTTACTGTAGAACTTTAACTTCCCATGAAACAGAGGCAATATTTTACTTATGTTACATCCCTTACAATGCTGTGTAAGAAATGCTTATTAAATTGCATATATCTATAACGGAGTTCAGTATGTTCTGTATGCTACCATGAATTAAAAAAAAACAATTTTCTCTCTCTTCAAAATCTTAATAATTTTACTGAGGCTCATATTTATGTATGGTTGCATAGTAAGTGTGAAATGAAATTCTATTGAGAAATCTGACATCATTTAAATTCATTTGGATTTCTTATCTGGAGAATCTGAGACAATCAATGTGTTTCAGGTTGCTAAGTATGTGCGGATTGCAATTCAGACATACATACCTAAATACAGAAATGTGTCAAAATTATTCATCCGCTCATTCAATAATATATTATTTATACAAGTTATCATGATAGACTACACAATGTAAGATGTTGTAACTATGAACCTGCTCACATCTCAAACACTAATAGATAATACATACGAACAGAGATGTATTAGCAAGGTAAAGATTGATATATCTTAAAAGGCTTGGATTTAGGTTCAGGAGAATGTTATGAGTAGAATTGTCTACTCCTCTTGACACCAAATTTATATGTTGAATTCCTTATTCCAGTATGTCAGAATCTGTCCTTATTTAGAAATAAAGTCCTTGCAGATGTAATTAGATAAGGTGAGATCATACTAGTGTCAGGTAGGCTTCTAGTCTAATGCAACCTTATAAAGATGATGGTCATGTGATTGCAGGCAAACTCAGACAAATCCATTTGATGGCAAAAACACTGAAGGGACTTTCACAGTTGAAGGGTATTCACCAAGGAATACCCAAGATGAACATAAAACCTCCAGCAACTAGGAAGATGGAAGAAGAATTTCCTATGAGTTTTAGAGGGAGATTGACCCTATCCAAACCTTGATTTTGGACACCTAGCTTCCAAATCAATGAGACAACAAATTTCTGTTTCATGAGCAACCCTGATTGAGGTTACTGTTTTATAGCAGTTGTGGGAAACCGAGACAGAGCACTAGAGCCAGACTGCATGGGTTTGGATCCAGGGTTCACCTTCCATTGCCTGGAATCCTGGCCAACTTATAGAATCTGACCTACTTTATGGTACTTTGTTGTAGTAGCCCTTGGAAACCAATACAAAGGGAGTTTTTTCCAGTACAATAGTGATGACCCCCATCAGCAAATTCAACATTCATTGATTCAACAAACTGCAAATCATAAATAATAATAAAAGGAATTGTGTCTGTACTGAAAAGCTATTGAATTTTTTTGTTATTATTCCTGCAACTACATGGTATGGCATCTATTTATACAGTATATAGATTGTATTAGGATTTATAGGTAAGGTGGACATGATATAGAGGGTCTATACATGTTTTGTAAATACTACACTTTTGACATTATGGACTTGATCATCCTCAGGGTTTGGGATCTGCCCGGGTTGTACATGCACCAATGGTTGACTGCATTTTCTTAGGCGTTTCACAGCTCATTTAAGGAGAGTGCTAGTTATGCGTTGATGTGCATCTTTCTCCTTCATCACCCAGAGCCACATCCAGCCCAAGCATTCAGACAGCAGAGTCAGCTTTGTCAGCCCAGTTTCAAAAGTTACTTTGTGTGAATTGGAGCATGTAATTTCACTTTTACTTTTGCTTTGGTTTTCATAGCTCTAAAATGGGCTTATTAAGATGTTATAATTTAAATGATTTATGGCAGGATTCAATGAGACAATACAGATAAGGTGTTAGAAGCAGTGCTTTCTTTGTACACTGTGAGCACTTATTAGATTCTAAATACACTATGTTCTTTGAAATCAAACATTATCATTGACCTGAGGTTTGGCTCTAGCTGAGAAGCAGAGAAAACTCCTCTTCTCCTGGAGTTGGTTTAAGGATAGTGAACTGATGGATCTCTGCCATTGAGACCACCACAGTTTCTTTTGTTGTAGTGCACACCTTGGAGATGAGATTTGTGTGAGTTGATTACTACAGAATGTTGCTTGCTTTCATAGAATTCCCTTTTGGAGCAGCAGTGAAGTCTTCCAAATGCCAATTCAGGAATCACGTGGCTGTACCAGGTTTTCTGATCCTGCCCAGGATTTTACTCTCTGCTGTATGTATAGTAGCACATTTCATTGGATAATCAGTCTTGCATCTGAAGTTTGGAAAAGGGAAGAAAAAAAATTGGCACTCTTCGGGATGGTAAATGTGACATTGTGTAAGCTGCGTGTTGAGGGAAATTGAAAGAGGACGGAAAAGTGAGGGAGACTAAAGTGCCTTACTTCCAGGCACAGTAAGTTGTAGCTTCAAAAGAAACAGAGGAACTCAGAAGTGTTAGGAAAACAAAAGTGACTGTCAGAACCTCCTTGCCTGAGGCATCTGAAAGAGGGATGATTTTTGATCAAAGACAGCAAGGAGGAAGCAAACCTGGAAGAGAAAGAAGCAAACTGCACTAGTCCCTGCTAAGAGTTGCTGTTTCCGAAAATGAAAGCCTTTGTGTGAATGGCACCTGCAAAGGATTCGAGGAGAAAGAAAGGTTTTTATAGTCCAAGCTGAACTCTCCAATTACTGTCACCACAGGGAATATGTCCTGAGGAAAATACTACTGAAACTCTTTGACCATGACCTGGATGAAATAAATTAGGCTATACTCATTCCACTTACAGATGAAACACTGTATTGTGGACTTTTTTTATAATATTGAATTTGAGTACAGCATAACTTGACCTCAATAAGCCCACCAACACACACACACACACACACACACACACACACACACACAAGGAAAGGGAAAGAGATTAAAATCAATAGTTTAATAGTTTAAAGCAGGAATACAGAATAAGGAAAAACTGGTAAATAACGGCATTACATTGCAGGTTTATCAATTATTATTCATTAAAAAATAAAATTCTATTAAATTAAATATTCCAAAACTTTTAAAAATTTCAATTAAATTGCTAACATTTTGCTTCAATTAGTGTTTTGAATGTCCCAGAAAGCTACTTTGTTATTGCTTCAGTTATCATCTTCACTAGTTTCTTTCTTTTTTTTTTTTTTTTTGTGCCATTCTATCACCATCAGTCCATTTAATGTTTTCACGTATAGAAATTTATAAAAGCGGTGAAAGTATTTAGCTGACTCTAAACAGAAAACAGAGTATAAAACTTATCTTCATTTCCTTTTTAATGTATATTTCTTATTATCATATTACATACATAGTAAATTAGTATCCTTGAATAAATTTTCATAAAATGCATAGACCCAATTTCTAGGATTAAAAAACAACGCTGTCACTATCCATGAGCCTCCTCAGTCTTGCTTCCACACACTATTCCAGCTTAGATAAATATCTAACACCACAGATTAACTGCTTCACTTTTCAATCCTTATATAAATGGAATCATGCTGCACTTTTTTGTGACTCTCTTCCTTGGTACCACATTTTACTCTGTTCCTGGGTTTAGGAATGTAAAGGATCCCTTACTATGGTTCAATCTATGATTTTTACTTTACAACAGTGCAAAGCACATAACCATCCTGTTTTTCATTTTCAATACAGTACTCAATAAATTACATGAGCTATTCAATATATTCTTATAAAATAGAATTTGTAATAGATGATTTTGCCCAGCTACAGGCTAATGCAAGCATTCAGAGCATATTAAAAATAGCTTAATATAAACTCTGATGTGTACTAAGTTGGATATATTAAATACATTTACCACTTATGATATTTTCAACATACAATGGGTTTATTGGGTTGTAACCTCTTACTAAACCTAGGAGTTATTTCTCATTGCTATATTGTCTCTATTATTCAAATGTAAGAATATTTACGTATTCTACTATTGTTAAATTACCATTTAGATTATTTCAAATTTGGCTGTTATACCTGGGACTATTATTAATAATTTCTACATAGGTTTTGGTAAAATTAAGTAGACATTTCTGCTAGGTAAGTTCCGAGGATGGGAATTACTATGATATAGTAGTCTAAGTAGATTCACTTTGAGTAGAGAAACTTACTGATTTTTACTTAAGTGATTGAATGTCTCATATGTTTGTGCATGAATGCATATGTGTGTATCTTCATTTTTTATCCAAATGTCCTCACAATATATTTTTACTTGGCTGAAAATATTATTATAATCTTTGGAAATTTAAGGATTTATTTTATTTTAAATTACTTTTTCTATTTAGGATGTTTATACACATTTAAAAGTTATAACATAAGGGGATCCCATGTATACATATCTGGTTACCCTTAAGTAACAACTTTAAGAACTACAGTGCAATATCACCAAGAAGATGTTGATACTATGATGCATTCACCATCCAAGACTCACTTCACCACAGGGATCAATTGATTTGTCTTGGATCATTACTATCTCTGTCTCTCTCTCTCTCTTTGACCCCAGGCATTCAATAATCTCTTCTTGCTTTCTATAATTTTGTAATTTTAAGAATATGTTATAAACTGAATAATATAGTAAACATTTATTGTAAAATAAAGTTTATAATAAATCTATAGGGATTGAATTTTTTCACCAAGCATTATTTCCTGGAGATTCATTTAATTGTTATATGCATAAATATAGTTTTTCTTTCAATTATTGACTAGAAATCTTTGATACGGTTGTATTACAGATTGTTTAACTATTTTTTGGTTGAGATATATCTGGATTGCCGGGCAAGCACTGTAAGCACTGAGCAACCACTTCAGCCCCTGGATTATTAATTTTTGAATGTTGAAATAGCCTTCTATACCTAAAATATATTCAACTTTAACATGGTGTAAAATTCTTTATATACATTCGCATCTCAATATGTGAGAGATTTTGCTAAGTAGTTTTCTTTCTTTGTATTCTATTTGGTTTGGTTTTAAGAATAATATAAGCCTCAAAATTAATTTTGTTCCTCTTTCATTTTTGAAAAATAATATTGTGTTAAATCAGTGTTAATTCCTTTTTAAATTCTTGTTAGAATTATTCTTCAATTAAATCATCTGTGCATAGAGATTTTCTTATCAGGATTTTTTCAATAACAAATTCAATTTTTTTGATGCTTATAGAAATTGTCTATTTTATCAATATCGTCTTAATTTTTGAAGTTTGTTGTTTTTGTAGAAATTGATCCATTTCTTCTCAGTTGTTGAATTTATGAATCCAAATTCATTTCTATGTACCTATATTATTCTTCTTAGGACTATATCCTCTGTTTAATCCCTGATAAATATAGTTTTTCTTCTCTTTTCTCATCTTTGTCAGCTTTCCTACAGAGTTGTCAACTTTATTCACAAAGTTGCTCAAACAACAAGACTTTGTTTCATTTACTCTTTGTGCTGCTTTCCTGTTTATAATTATATTGATTTCTTCATTTATTTGTGTTATTTTCTGCCTTCAGTTTCCTTTGGTTTTGTTCTTCTTTTTCTATTTTCTTGAGGCAAGGTCTTAGATTACAGATTTGAGATCTTTTCTATTTTATAATATAAGTAATTAAAGATAAGAACTTTTTTCCTAATTCTTGACTCCCCAATATTATAACCTATCTTTATTTTCATTCAGTGGAATATAGCTCATTTTTCCATTGACCATCTACTTTTCATCCAAAGATTATTTAGAACTATGCTGCCTAATTTGTATAGAAATTTTCATGTTGTCTTTCTTTTACTGAGTTCTAGTTCGTTTTTATTATAGTCAGAGAACATAGTCTTAATGAATTCAGTTTTCAAGTTTTTGAGGTTTGCATTATGGCAATTTTGTTTTATACATTTTCGGATGTTCTTTTTCTATCATGTTTTGGTGTTTTATCATTACAGGAACATTTTAGCATTTTGAAAGAACCGGGGAAATTAGAAAACGTATTACAATTTTTTAAAATAATAAAATATCAATAAAAATGAGTCACAAGTAAGAATTTGTCTTTAAAAAATATTTATTACTGGGGGCTGGAGCAGTGGCTTGGTGGTTACGGCACTTGCATGGCAAACACAAGTACACAGGTTCAAATCCCAGCAACCCACATATACAGCTAAGTGTCAGAGCAATGAAAGCCAACTGTAAAACCTCAATAAAAGTTGATCCTGTCTTTCTCTCTCTCACTATCCTTCTCTTCAAAAAAAAAAAAAAATATATATATATATATATATTACTTTTTAGTGTCAGAGCACAGTACTTTCTTCTGGGGATGTAGCTTAGTGGTAGAGCACTTGCTTAGCATGCCCAAGGCCCTAGGTTCAATTCAAGTACGAAAAAAGAAAATAAAAGACAACAATATATTTTTGCCCACAAAATGTAGTTCCTATCACTTGTCATAAAATATATATAACGTATTAAGATTTTACCCTCTTCTAAGTACAAAATTCAGTGGTATTTATTGCATCCACATTGTTGGGGAGTCATCATTAGTACCCAGATTTTTTTAGAGGAAAATGAATATTGGGAAGAAATAATTATAATGGAGATCAAAAAACATTCCAGTAAATGGTGTTCTTCCAATTAGACATCGTTATCTTGCATTATCATGGAAGATGGTGATTGACTGCATGAAATAATTTAAATTGAATATATGAAACCATTATTTCATTTTTAAAAGTCATCAGCATAAGCTGAAGTCCTTGATGGGATTATTTTAACTTAAAGTGAATTCTATAAATTCACTTTAAATTCACCATATAAATTCCTGTCATTTTCGAATTGTGTCATTGGTCTGATCTTTCATATCATTTTTGAAACTTGATTTTATTATCCATTTTCTACCTCTATCTTCATTTATTCTGAAATATTTTGGAACATATCTTTATTTCAAACATTTATGTTCCACAGTAAAGCAAACCAGGAAGTTAGGATAGTAGTTCTCCATTGCCACATTAATTTCAATTGCCCATCTATCTTATCAGTATTTGGAAAAGAATTAATATCATCACTCCCTTTGTCAATTACTATACTTTACACTTAATTTTTGTTCTGATCTCTTAGTTAATTAATATGAATGATTGCTAGAAATTTGTTTCTAATATTTCCTACAGTTAGAGAAAGAGGCATAATTTTATGCTTTGCTTTTATTATGCTCCTTTCATTTCTCCAAGATACTTAACTAGATATGAACACTGAAAGAAGAATTGAGACAGTTGTATGAATAATTTAAAAATATATACATACGAACATAATTAAGGATGAAATTAATATACCATGTGAGTCTTTAGTTTGTAGGTACTTCTGAAGCTAAAGGAGTCCTTCAAAGTGTCCAGGTTTATACTCATTCTGAAATCTTCACAAAAAGACTTTGAAATGAATATTATAATATCTATTTTGCAGATGCTCATACAAGGCTCAAAAATGAATTACAAATGTTCTTTAATTGTAAAGAAGACAGATTGCATTTTAATTTATATTTATGTGATAATGTAGTCCATCCCATTTGCAAAATAATCCAAGTTTATAAAATAGGACAAACTAAAAGTAAAATTGAGTAGAAAGGAAAATTCTGTTGGATTTAAAAAATTCTTAGTGTATGTAAGAAAACAAATTTCTGCTCAAAAGAGGCATGAATAATAAAATTCTTCCTTGTTCAAGTACTAGAAACAAGTTTTTCCCCTATGGTAAATCCTTCTCTCAGCTCTCCATCTTTCTCTTAAACACACACACACACACACACACACACACACACACACACTTTATAAGTAACAACATGCCTTAACTACCATTTTATTTTTAGTAACTACAATTTATTCTGATTTGGTTTTTTTCCTTAGTTTATTTAAAAGTAATTAATTTGTTAAGAAGAAATGGTTTAATAAATTGAAAATAGATAGCTTCTTGCCTGTTCTCACTGTCACTAAAAATGACCAGATTTTTGGTTTTAGTTTTGTTTCCTTAAAATGTAAAATCTCCATCATTCTAGAGCTATGTTAATGCTGTAAAGAAAGGGATTGTTAGACTGAGAAAAGCACCCTCTAAACAAAAATTTCTATGTAGATTTTGATTGTTTTTCCTTTAAAAGCATTACAGGACCTTGGCAAGAAAAGGAAAAAAATGAAGTAAAATGGAATATGTTTAAAGATAGTAGTTCTTGGTCTGGTGGATCCTCAAAGTTCACAAAAAAAGCTGTAGACTAAATTAAATTATAGAAAAGTGAAATATTCTTTAATATAGTTTTCTAAGAGATGGAAATGTATCATGCTTGGTCAAATGTTACAGAACCTTTGATATTAGAAAAATTTCAAAAGTCTTTGGTTTCTGAAATTGAGTGGACCATATAGAATGAATCTTTATTAAAAAATTTAATACTTTCAATGAAGGAAAAAAATCTATAATCCTATCCTAATTTTCTTTACCATATTTCTTCAAGATTTTGGTGCAACTGAGATGATGGAGGAAAAGCTGTTGGCAAAGTTCAAATTTAACTTCTTCCCAACTTTTAGCAAGTGCCATCCAATGATAGAGTTTAATTCTCTAATTTAAAAAGTAAGTGTCACAATACTTACAGGTTTATATATCTTTCTAATTTAGAAGGTTAGGCATAAAACTGCTAGAAAGTTGTTGAGCATTTTCTTTCTCTCTTTTTTTTAATGTTTTTTTTTTTTTTCCCTTTGTGGTGCTGGAGATCTATCTAGGGCTTTTTACATGCTAGGCAGATGGTCTACCACTGAGTTACACCCTCAACCCTTGAAAATTTTCCTGTGAAAGCATGTGGTATGTTAAAATTGTCAAGGCAACTCTAATGATAAAAAGTAAAATTGAGTTACTAGTCAACATACAAATTGAAAGTCAATATCAATGAAATTTTAAAAAAATTAACTTTTATTGAATCCCAGTAAGGCAAAAGCTCTAATGCAGTTACTAGAAAAGCAATGGTTAGTTCCATGAGTTAAGGAGAGGTGCTATAAGTTATATATATTTTACTCAATTGCACTATGTAAAAGATATTAAATGATCTTGCCTTTATGAAACATTTAATTCGATTTACTACAAAGCATCCTTCTGTATGTGATAGTGTGGCCAATTTCATGTAAGATAATTTCCTAAACTAAATTTAAATCCCCCCAAATGTTGGTATGTTTTTTTCCATTTCACATAAAGAGGCAGTAACCATTGAAAGAAGCTCCTCCTCTCCACAGCTGTTACTAATTCAAATGTCCAAGTGTATGAATCTAAATACCTCACACTCTTAAACAGGTCTTGAATGCTCATTGAATATATCCCATTAGATATGGACTTATCTCTCTCTAGATATTCAGCTATTAGTAGATGAATAATTCTGTTTTTCTCTTTCCCTGGGCACTAATTTTAGCACTTCCATAATAGATTCAAACTGGCTAATAAAAAGTGCAGCTTTCTATAAAGTTAGTTCTGGTCCAAATGCTAATTCCTTTCATGTATGTAGCATATTTCTTCATGAGCTGTTCACAAGCAATCATGTCAAATTTCATTTCCATGTTAGTATGTAACTAAGGGAGGAAAAGCCATATCTACTGTGGTTTAGGGACACACATACACACACACAATTATATATTCTGAGTATTTTAGTTGTATTTGACTTTTTGGATAATTTTGTTATTTATTATTTAAACAAAAATTTTCAGTTTGTAAAATGAAGTGTTCATCAGTGACAAAAGGAACATTTTCTTCTACCCTTTGGAGTTTTCATAACCTGTGTCTATAAAGCAAACTGACAATGGATAAGTTAGCAAGAAAAAAAATACAAATTTTAATGAATTTATGAATGTGCTATTTAATAATGGGGATTACAGAAAAATAAAAAACAAAGAAAGGCCAG
>PVKS010011368.1:0-43940 GCA_004027875.1 Aplodontia rufa | reverse complement strand
AATAAAAAACAAAGAAAGGCCAGATGGTTGAAGCTTAAGCACCCTATTCATAGGTGTGGGAAGTGGAGGAATTGGACCATTGTAGAGGAAAAAATAAATGGCTTTAAGGGGAGATTAACATTCCAGAAGAAGAGATAATGGCCCAGGACAAAGTGTGTCTGAACTCTGATGTTTGACTTCCAGTCTCCTTGACATAAGTTAATATTCCTTAGTTGAAAAATCAACAAAAAGGGAATAGAAGACAACTGTGTGAATTGGATGGAGGAAATATAGCAGACTTCCTTATGTAAATAAGGAAAACTTCAGAGAAAAATATTTACTTTTATTTGGAGCTCCCCAGTTGCTCTAAATTGGAAGTCAAAAGAAGCATATTTGGGTGTTCTGTTGTTTCAGTGGCCATATCCTTCTAAGTTATAAGTGAAGATGTAAAACTATGAGAAAAAATAATGATAATGCTGTGTGTACTGGCACATGAGTTAATCGTCCAATGCATGTTGAGACTACATAATGAACTAATGATGTGGCCCAAAGAGATGGAAGATGAGTTTTTAATAGTGAAAAACAGGGGGTTTCATAGATTCATAACTTTTTCTGTGGCTCTCCAAAATGGAAGCTTTGGTCTTCCTCAAAAAGAAAGGAAAAGGAATAATTATTAGTCCTACCTTCTCACTGCTTTGTAACACAACTCAGAGTTTTCATGTAGAAAAATACCAGAAAAATCCAGACTGATGCATTTCGTGAGAAGTGAACATGGGCCAGATATTCAGCTTACTGTGTCACAAACAAAAGAAAGTCCTTAAGTTTTATGGAATTAAGGACATAAATAACTATAGCTATGGAAATCTAATTACCTAAGACCAAGCACTTAAATAAAGTATTGAGTAATTTCAAGCATAGATACTAAGAATAGCAGAATAGTCTGTGATTAGCTCAATTGCTCTGACACAATAAAGTCAAATTCCACAGAGAATTGTAGTGGTAACACAGGAAACTGACCAAATCAGTGAAACAAGTACAAAATAAAAGGAGGTGGCAAACCATGCCTGGGATGTATTAAAATTGAATAATCTCAGGATCCAGGCTCTGCTTTCCCCCATTTTTGGAAATGAAGGATACCATGCATAGACACAATATAGTTACATTTATGTTTTCTATGAATTTCATTCTTTTACTTATTGATTTATTGGTTCCAGTAATTGAGTCCAGGGCCTTGTACATGCTAAGTGCACATTCGACCACTGTGTTACATCCCCAGCCTCTGGGTGTTTATTTTTTCCAATGCCAAAAATGGATATTTCTGAGCCAGATTTGATAGAAATGAAATTGAGCCTAAAAGTACGAGTACATAATCAAAGCTTTAACAGGGAGTGGATGTGAGGCTTCCTCAAAGAAGGGGAGACAACACAGATATATAAGATTGCTCCCCAAACAAAAGAAGAGCCCAGCTTTTATTGAGCTGCTGGGATAGGCTACTGTCTGGGAATGTTCTGTGTGAGTGTGGTACTTTTTAAGCACTGTCTTCCTTGTAGATGATACAGATCTGTAATTGTTTAATTTTTTCTTGGAAACCCTATGATAACAATATTTTGGCTTTTATGTTGCATTTGCCTAGCTATAAGATAGTAGAAAAGTGTGAGAGAGAAGAAGAAAGAAAAGGTGAAAGAAAGTATGCCAATTTTAAGGAATGACAGGTTAGGGATTTAAAGTTTCTGGTATCCTCCATACAGTTCTTTTAATAGATGACCAGTCAGAGGCTCAGATCTTCAGATTGTTTTTTGTTTTCTCTTCCCATGCTGGTCCTTAACTGTTCGTTATCACCTTTATTCCATATATACCTTAAAAATCACCTTGGATAGAATATGTTAACATAATCATTATCATATAATCCAAAATGAGAGAGCAAAAGGGGAATAGGCATAAATAAAAATTTCTCCAATACTGAAAAATATATAATAACTGTATGTTTTTGTCATGTTCTTCTTAAACATAAAAAAATGGAGAATTTCTTTTGCCCATTTATCTTTGGAAAGCATCCAATGACAGTATTTGCTTCCTGTTTGGAGAAAGGAGCATAATTGTAATTTTCTTAATTATGTGAGGTACCACAAGTAAAAAAGGTAGAAAGCACCAGCTCAGTTCCCTGTGGGAACATCGGTATCTGTAAGAATTTGCACAATTCTTATATTAATAAGCTTCTCAACATGGGGGAGCTGAGCTTGTTATTCTATGTTGGATCTGAGAGAATGTTTCAAATTTACCAGTGACATTCTGAAAATGCCTCCCAATCACCTAGGCATTGTTGAATAATTTTAAGAAATCTGAATGAATGCCCACAAGACAGATTTTAGAAAAGTAGATCCAACAAAGGAATTCAAATTAGAGGTATTCAAAGTGTGACTTTTTCATCACAGTATCATCATTTTTAGATGTTTGCAAGAGGAAACATGTGATTAACTCCATATATGGCATTTGAAAATATGCTGTAGAGATTGCAGATATTTTTTAAATAACATTTAGTAATGAAAAAGATATAAGGATATAGTTTATATTTTGTTCTCAGAAGATGAACTATGTTGCTATATAGCATTTAAAACTGAAGTGAAAGTACTTAGAAAATGAGAGAAGCCTATGTTCATTTCAAAAGAAAAGAAAAGAAAATATGTACCATGAAGAGACAGATGAGCACTTATCTCCATTACTGTAAAACTGTAGAATTCTATCTTGAACTTCAAATAATACTCAGAGAAATAATTATGCATATCTTTTATATATAGACATATATATATGTGTGTGTATCTATATATACACACACACACAAATTCAGACCTTTTGGTTTGCTGTTATTTTTTATGTACACATATGAGTATATCACAGTGAGTTAATGCTTTTTGTATATTTGCAAAGCAATAATTATAAACCACTATCAGAAAATAGAAGGAAGTCCAGTAGAGGAAGGGGATCAGATGGGAGAGAAAGGAGGCATTCTGGGGACTGAGGTGTAACAGATTATTTTCCATGCATATATATTTATACTAAAACGAACCCTAATATTATGTGTAACTATAATTCACTAAAAAACACTGTATATATATTTTTATATATCTCGTGTGTTATCAATATAAAAGAAAAAAGTGGAGCAAGTTGACAAGTTCAGGAAAATGAGTCTAAAGGGGAAATGACTGAAATTGTGTAGAGTTAGGTAAAAACTGATGGGCCATGCACTGTGAAGAGATGGGGAGAAAAGATATCAGTTAAAATTGCTTTTTGCTGCAAGAAATAGAAAATATACCGATGGTGAATTAAGCAAATAGAGATGTATTTATCTTATATAACAAGAAAAGAATTCAAGCAGATTACAGTTTCTGTTCCATGGTTCATTAAGGGAAATACCCACTTCCTTGCTTTCTGACAGGAAGTGATCTCTTAAATCTTGACCATTATTTTATTTTTTTGTCTTTTTTTAATTAAGAAAATTATTTGTTGAATAATCAAACATGCTTACAATGAAACAATATAAAATATATATATTCTGAAATTTAAATTTACCCTCTAGAGCCCCCCTAATTGCCTACCCTTACCTCTCCCCTCTCCCCCTCCTTCCCAATACATCTCTACAAATGCCTTAGGTTGTATGTCACTACACCTCTTCAGGGTTTAATACATGAGAGTTGACCACCTTTTGCAATGGTCAGGGTCTAGCTCCAGCCTCCACAGATGAGTGAAGAAATTTGACCCTTGGTTCTCTGGGTTATGCTGACTTCACTCAGCATGATTTCTTCCATAGCCATCCATTTACTTTCAAAGGCTGCAATATCATTGTTTCTAATTGCTGAGTAGAACTCCATGGTATATATACCACAGTTATTGGATCCATTCATCCAGTGAGGGGCATCTGGGTTATTTCCATAATTTAGCTATTGTAAATTGAGCTAATATGAACATAGATTTTGCTGTGTCACTGTACTGTGATTATTTAGCCATTATTTTAATATTGAAGGGAGGACAAAGAAGATAGCCACATCCAAATGCCTGTGATTTCATTTGGGTAACGCAATAAGTTCTCCCAGAGACTTCTCCAGTAGACTATAAATTAAATGTTACTGATCAGAACTGGCATTATCTGTGTATCTGTGTATGTGTGTTTGTGTGTGTGTGCATACACACACACACACAATTATTCTTGGGCAGAAGGGCTGATTTGTCGAGATTAGCCTTGAACAATCATGACACCAAAATTAAGCCTATATTAGCAAGAAAGACAGAAGAAAGATTAACTGGTATAAAAAATAACCGAATCTCTAAGTAGGCTTAGTAAGTTGGAGTAAATATGAAAAGGCTAGACTAAAGTAAGTGGAAGAAAGATCTTCCTCCACGATAAGAAGTGAGCAGCAATGGAAGGTGCAAATGATGATAGGATAATTCATGCCAACTTTTCTTCAATTTAAAAAACTGTAAAGGGAGTGGCAGTCATTGGGATGATATAAATAAAGATGAGGTAAAAAGGCAAAATGTTCTGCTTGGAATAACTGTGCACAACTTAATTCTTTTGATTAACTTCATTGAGGAGTAGTGTTGTTCTACAATCATAAATGCATATGTAGTAACAATTTGATATGCCCCTGATCCTAATCCAGAATCACCCCAACATCACCCACATCCCAGTCTCTTGGCTTTTTTGAAATTTCCCCCCATAGCAGATAAAAATACCCCCACTAACAGATAAAAATGTATAAATGTGTGTGTGTATGTGTGTGTATAATCACACATTTTCCAGATTTAAATGATTGTATAATTAGTATTTGGCTTTTCTGTAAAGAATAAGCTACATTGTTGATCCCCCCTAGATCCCTCCCTATTATAAGTCACTCTCCCTGCAACATATCTATAGTTCCCCTAGATTATGTGTTGCTTTGACTTTGAGCTTGACCTTTCACCCAAGACTGGGTTTTGCTCTAACCTCCATCAAATGAGGGAAATCATTTGACCCTTGAGTTTCTGGGTTTGGATAATTTTGCTCAGTATAATTTTGTCCATTCACCTTGAAAGGCCATAATATTGTTGTTTCTAATAGCTGAGTAGAACTTCATAGTGTGTGTGTGCGTATATATATACATATATATATACATTCATCCAGTAAAGGGCACTTGGGTTGATTCCATAATTTAGCTATTGTCAATTGAGGTGCTATGAACATAGATTTTACTGTGTCACTGTAATGTGCTGATTCTAGCTCTTCTGGGAAAATACTCAGAAGAGGGATAGCTGGGACATAGAGTGTATCCATCCCTAATCTTTTGAGGAGTCTCCAGACTGCTTTCCAGATCAGCTGTATAAGTCTGACATTCCACCAACTGTGAGCTAGTGTTTCTTATTCCCCATAAACTCTCTGGCCTCTATTATTGTTTGCATTCTTCATCTTTGCCAATTTGACTGGAGTTAGGTAAAATTATAATGTAGATTTGATTTACCTTTCTCTCATTACTTGAAATTTAGAACATTTTCTCATGTATTCATTGGTTTGTTTGATTTCCTCTGTTGAGAAGTTTCTATTTAGCTTTCTGGCCCATTTATTGATTGGATTGTTTGTGTTTTTGGCATCAAGTTTTTTGATTTCTTTGTAAATTTTGGATATTAGTCCCCTGTCAGAGGTATCACAGCCCATGATCATTTCCAATTCTGTAGGTTTTCTCTTGACAGTTTTGACCAATTCTTTGGCTGAGCAAAAGGTTTTTAGTTCAATGGCATCCCACTCATTGATTCTTGCCTTCATTTCTTTGCTTTGGCAGTTTTGTTGAGAAACTCATTGCCTACTCCTATGTACTGTAGAGTTGATCCTAATTTTTTTCTCGCAGTTGTATGGCAGCTGATTTAATTCCTAGTTCCTTAATCTATTTTGGTTTTATTTTTGTGCTTGCTGAGAGATAAGGATCTAATTTCAACTTTTTGCAATGGCCATCCAGTCTGCCCAGCACCATTTGTTGAATAGGCTGTCATTCCTCCATGTTATATATTTGACCCTCTTTCTTAAATATCCAATGCTTAAAGATTTGTGTGTTTGTCATGCAGTCTTCTGTTATATTCCATTGGTTTTCAGATCTATTTTTATACCAATACCATGCTTTTTTTGTTATTACAGCTCTAAGATATGGTTTCAGATCTGGAATTATGAAACCACCTGTTTCATTTTTCTTGTTAGTAATGTTTTGGCTATTCTCAGTTTCTTGTTATTCCAAATGAATTTGAGACTTGCTTTTTCTATATCTGTAAAGAATAACATTGGTATCTTGATGAGGATTATGTTGAATCTGTGTAGGGCTTCCGGCAGAATGGTCTTTTTTAATTATACTAATTCTATCTAACCAAGAACATCAAACATGCTGTCTTTTCAGATCTTCTTCAGTTTCTTTCTGCAATATTCAATGATTTTCATTGTATAGGTTTTTTTACTTCCCTGTTTGGATTAGTTCCCAAGTATTTTAATATATTTTTGAGGATATTTGAATGGGACTGATTTCCTGATTTCTTCTTCTGTACCATTATTGTTAGAATATAGAAAAAGTATTGATTTATGGGTGCTAATATTGTAGCCTGATACTTTGCTAAATCTATTCTTAATTTTAGTTTGAAAATATTTTATTAGAAGCATAATATTTTCTTCAGTAATTACACATAAAGTTTGCAAAATTCTGTCCCTTCTTCAGCTCTGTAATCCTATCTCCATTCATATGAAATAAAAGTGAATATCTTTTCTGAAAACATTTTAAATATTTGCCTGAAAATAACATACCATTGTGTTTCTGCAATTGATATGAGTTTAATGCAGGAATTCTCAACACTATTGATTTTTTTGTTGAATCAGTCAATGTTGTGGGAATGAGGACCCTGTGCATTGTACATCTGTTAGTATCATCCCTGGCATCTGACAGCATTGTTGGCCTGCAGTAACTGGAGACCAGAAACAACTTCCAACCCTCCAGCTGTGACAACCAAAAACATCTTTACATATTACATATACCATCCAGAAGGCAAAACACTCTTCATTAAGAACCACTGTTTGCAGGAATCTCTCTATATGTGCTTATATGATTTATATTCTGTCTCTTCTGTTTGTGTATACATATGCATATGATATGCATATGTACATAATATACAATATATGTGTATACTAGTATGTATGTGTTAATATATATTGTATAAAGTAAAGTACTCTGTACTAGCAACAAAGCAATAATTGGGATATTTATATTCATGGAGATTTTAGGATTCTACTCTGATCAACTGTATCACAATATGGATTTTAACAAGATCTAGAAGGAATTTGTATGCACATTATAGTTTGAAAAGCACTGATCTATAATATAGCAACAGACATGCAGCCACTCTTTTCCCACCCAATCTCTGACACCACTAGTCCACTCAAAAGACTGAAGCCAGATTAATCCACTAGTAATTCCTCAGTGCCCAAAGAATAAAACTGGAATGATTTCATCCACCTGATTTTTGAGGCTTTCCATGATCAGTATCCTCAATAAGTTTTCATTATAATTCCATAAATATCCCATTGAAAATTCTATATTCCAATCAAATTCTAGTTATTAGTGTCTGGCGTGTGCTATGATTTTTATTAAAATAGCAAGCATAATTGCAGGCAATCTAGCAAAATCCTACCTCTTCCACAAAGTCTTCCATTTTCTGTATACTGATGCTTATTTTATGCATGTTTATAGTAGAAGATAAAAAAGAGTACTGTGTAGCCAAACAGGAAGGGTTAATATGTAATTCTGCCCCCAAATGAGATATTTGCTAGGTAATTATCTTCCCTTGGCCTCAGCTGTTATATTTATCAATTGGGTTTACTGTAAGTAATTTCATGTAGAGTTGTTTTTTGACAATTAAATGATACATGATATAAGACTTTGTATAATGAAAGCACAGAACAAATAAGTCATTGCCATTATTAATAATAATGATAAATATAATTTAAAAATTCACATTATTGAATTGAAAATTAATACATAAGCTTATAAAGTAAAACATAATACATTTTATATTGTCTAGTGATTCCATTCATTAGCAGAAACCACTATTAAATATTAATATTAACTACCATTTGAATTCCAACATAGAAATATCTAATTCATTTTTTATCTCATGTATTATTTATGCTGGTATTTCCAGCAAACAGAATAAGCAATTAATAAATATTTGGTGTTGAATGAACTTAAATACATGCCTTAAATTTACTAATATATAATTAGAATCTAATACTCAAAGTTGATGTCCAAATGCTTTTTTAAAGATATCCAGAATAACAAAAACAGTCTCTGACTACAATAGAAATTCAATAAATATTTGCTAAATATATACACGATTGACTAATCAGCTAACTGTGGAGATGTATTTAAATTAATGGGTCTTCTAAACCTAAAAAGAAACTCTATCCCAGAAAAATCAGTATATTTATGTTTATTTCTCACTCTTTACTCCTTTCAATGATGAAAAATATGTTTTTCCTACAACTAGGTAGCTTATACTACAAACTTGACAAAATATTTTTCTTTAGCCATCTGCTTTCCCATTTACCACAAATGGAAACTTAATATTACAGGATAAACAGTCATCTTAGAAGAGAGCTATTTGCATCCCCAAATGTTCTTCTCTGGTTATAGATCCCAAGTAAATCACCTTCCTCTAAGAATGCACACATTACAGATAATATGTCATAATTATTTTCATCACTAAGAATCACTTGCTATTTGCCAGTTGATAGGATACTATTTAACTTTACCCGGTTGGAAATGTCAGTCAGCACTTGCTCTAGCATTATGTGAAACTACATAATGACTTTCTATTAAAGACAGATAATTTTGAGGTCTGCTTCAAAGTGCATTATTATTTTCATTTTTAAAAAGCTGACTACATTGTTGTTTTCAAGACTTGGTGATGGAATCTGCTTTTTAGATGTTAAAAATAATGCCATAATTATTCCACCTATCTTAGGAAACAAGCTATTTCCTTCAATTGTGTTTAGCACCTGTATTCAAAATTCTGTAATCTGTCTGGGCATTAAATAAATTATATTCACAGAGCTAAAGAGTTTTAGCCTCATCAGAATAGACAGATGGTTTCTAAAGGGAAATGCACAGCAACTCCTTAGTTTCATCTCTGAGGCAGAAACTGTTTTCTCCTCAGGAGGTACTACTTGGGACCATTGTGTGGGAGAAAGATCAAATAGAAGAATTTTCTTCTTTTTTGGATCATGTCAACTACAATAACAATTCTGCCAATCAAAATAGTTTTTTGATTTTGCTTTTTCCCTAAACTCTACATACATCTGCCTATTTTTACTATTCAGGCTTTCTGCTTTTAAACACTCTTTTATCTTCCAGAAGAGAACTGCTCTTGGGTTCTGCTTATATCACAGGCTGTCCCAGGGTTTCCTCTCTACTTATCTCCCCTCACCCTCTTCTCACCCTGGGGCTCAGTTCTTAGATCTTGTCTCTTTTCTATAAACAAGCAGGCACACTTTTGACTCCGGAGTTTATACCTTGAGCTCTAGTCTGAATTCTGCATAAGTATAACTTCCTATTCTCCCTATTCTCCATTCCTATGTGATTTGCCAAAAGTGTCTCACAGTGTGCATGACAAAACAGCTTCTGATCTTCCTCTCTAAACTCTTCTCTCACAATCTTTCCAATCTCAGTTCTTGTCAACTCCAATCAAATTTCTAGTAATCATTTTAAATATTCTCTTTCTTTCCCACTGCAAACCCAAACATTGCTTAATCTGATGCTTCTACCTTTAGAGTATATCTTGCCACCTCTACTTCACCATGTTTTCACTAGTAACTCAGTTTTCTCCGTGGTGCAAATTTCCATCATTCTTTTCATTGATACCAGGGGTTGAATGCAGGGGCACTTGACCACTGAGTGACAAAGCCAACCCTTTTTTTGTTTTTTACTTTGAGTCAGGGTCTCCCTAATTCGCTTAGGGCCTCTTTGAATTCCTGAGGCTGGCTTTTATCTAATGATTCTCCTGCCTCACTCTCCTGAGCCACAGGGATCATAGGCATGCAACACAACACCTGGCTGCAAACTTCCATGGTTCCTGCTAATGCTATTTTTATAATAGCCTTCCTGCTAACCTCTTTTTTCTGCTTCCTTTCACTTTACCTACTCCAAATTTAGCAGCTACAGTAACACTGTCTAAAGAAAGGAAATTATGCCAGATAGCCATATTTCTGCTCGTATTCCACAAAGATTTCCATCTCACACTAAGGAAATATCCAAAATGATCTTTCCCCTGATATTTTGTGCATGCTTGGGCCCTACCTTCCATCAAGCATTCTCAAAGGAACTCTGCTTAACATAAGTTTGAACATTATACAAACCATTTCAGTCTCCTGACTTCCTACCTCCATTGCACTGCTATCTTGGTTTTAAAAATATGTTGGCCAGACTAGCAGTAGCACCTTCACCTGTGAATTTATTAGAAATGAAAATTCTCAGCCTTTAATCATTGTGTATGGAATCAGAAATGCAGGGATTTGAGGCCAGTCATCTGTATTTTGAATAAACCCTTCAACTGATTCTGATATATGCTGAAGTTTGATAATCACTGTATCTTTCATTCATACACTTTATTATGTTTATTTTACTATTTGCTATATATTATATTAATGTACATTTTATTTATAGAATTTATATTTAAAAACAAATGTATGATGTATTATTATACAAGACAAAGAGGCAAAAGTCATGTACCTATTACTGACAGAACTCCAGAAGGAAAGAAAACTATATAGGCATATGTGTGTGTTTGCATGTCAGTAGACATATACACATATATATTAAATAACAATTTGCTTTCTTTCCTGAAAGTGTAAATATCATGAAAAAGGACTTTCCTATTATTTTATTTACAACTATTTCCAAAGCATCTGGATAGGTAGCTGCCTATTGTGTGCATTCCACAAATCCTGTTCAATGAATGAGTAAATGTAAGACTTCACATATCCATGCCCTTGTTCCTGTAATTTCTTTTGACTATATTGTCCTTTCATTCCTTTGCTGATTAATTCTGGCTATTTTTCTAAATTCAAGTCCAGTAATACCTTGATTCTCCTTGAAACGATCCTATTTTCTTCTGCAACTCTGTCTTTAATAAAGATGTTACTGTTTTTCTAGAAGACTTCATATTAGTTATAATAACAGACCAAATAAATGGAATTTGTCTATCTGGACCTGCACTTTTTCCACTCCAAATTGAGTTCTTCAAGTGTATATTTTCTGTATCTATATCTAGAGTTTCTTATAGTACAGAATACAGAGTCATCCCTCAATTAATATTTCTGATTTTATTAAAGAGAATTTGGAGATGGTTATCTAGGCAGCATGAGAGTTAAATACTACTCAAATAAACTTTAGGAAAATGTCATGATTATTGTTGTAATACATGGCACCAAGAATCTCAAGGGCAGGAAGAATGCCAATTTCCATGAGGTACTATATTCAAAAACCAGAAAGACTCTAAAACAGGCAGCTACTTCCTCAGTGTTGATCAATATGTTTGCACGCTTTTAATAGACAGGTGTTTATTTTTTTTCTATCTAACTGAACAAATGGGAAACCAGACCTGTGAATTCCCCATTTCAAAAGCAAAATTAAGACTGACTAGTGTCACTGTGTCTCTTTTTCAGTTTTTCAGGTGATAGAATATGTCATATATTTGCTTCCATGAAAAACTGACCCCTAATCAAATAAATGGTATGCGTAGAATTTATTCTCTGTCAACGGGTAGTACAAAGGCAAGAAGCCTAACACATAACACATCCTTTGCCTACACAGATACACACACACATACACATACATATACACACACAAGCACTAACACAGATGTAAATTAAACACAAAACATGCCCTTATATATTATTTAATAAGGTTATATCTGAGGTCAGATTATAGGCTACGCCACTATTATTATTATTAGATTAATTATATAATTAATACAATAAATGATTTTTTAATTCTAGCACGAATTTAAGCATTTTTCAAAACATAAATTAAAGTTTAAAATTTTTTGCAAAAAATTGCATATGGGAGAATATACATTATTTGAAATTTTCTATTAGTCAAATAAAACTAATTTAACCCTTAAATCTGTCCCATATAATCTACAAAGTAGAAATTAAGTTGTTTCCTTTTTATTTAAATCTGATCAGTGACATAATAGGAAAGGTTATCTCCATAATGCCCTCATTCATGGTATAAATACTTGTTAATTGTTGATAGTTTCTGCTGTGTCAAGCAAGGAACAGAGTTTTTGTCCTTGAATAGCTTGTATCTTGTACGCAGGGAATAAAATAAATATGATATAACTATGACATGTGGTTGTTAATGCTGTACATATTGAAAAGAAGTTGTAGGTGAGATATAGGTCATAAAGTTCTGATAATCTTTAGGGTAAAATAAAAAAAATATTGCACTACCCACATACTTTGTAATCATTAATATGTAACTATGAAAATGGGCCTTTAATTCTCCTGTATTTTGTAGATAAGAAGAAACAATTGGTAGCTATGGAGAATTTTCCCAGAGCATTTTATTTTTAAATGTTTCACACAGCTTATCTTTCTGGTGTTTTTGTCAATGCTGGCCAATGATTACTTTCTGTACAAGTACCTTTACTAGACAATGAGAGCCCTTCTTAATCTTTATTTTACTACCATCATAAGGTATGAAGAAAGCAGGTCAGTAATCAATTTTTTTTTTAAAGAGTCAGGGACAGTGAGAGAGACAGAAAAGTAATCAATGCTTTTAATCTCTGTCCTGTACAAGTCATTTATTTCTTAAGCATGGAGCACAATTGAAGATCACCAGCACATGAGTTCTTTTACCTGAGTGTCTATGGCAATATAATGCTAGCAGTTCCCTTAAAGAGAGAGAGAGAGAGAGAGAGAGAGAGAAGAACCAAGTAAATGATTTCAAATTCATCTCAACTACTAAGTCATTTTTGAGATCCATTTGTTAGAATAATAGATACATTTGGAAAGCTAAATGCTTAGTCACTTTCTCATTGGTTATTTGGCCCTGTGTGTGGTATAATCTAAATAAATAATTCTGAACACGGACATCTGGAAGGGAGAACATTGCTGAATAATTATTTTTTTTTACCTAAATTATCTAGATTTACTTATCTTTGAGTTCCCTGAAACCAGGAGCTGTGTTGTATTTTAACTTCGAGTGCCTCATCCAGTGCCTGGTATGCAATAGATCCTTCGTGAATGTCATCTGAATGGTTTCATCTATTATGCTATTGATTTGCTCTTATAGAATTATTTGCGTAAACAACACTGTTTCCACATGATAAAATGTAGAAAAGTATCATTTGTGGTTCTCCTGGAATGGGCTTAAAGATATCTATTTCTCTTTCTCTGCTTTTATTTTTCTAAGAAAAGAATTATTTTAAAAAAATGACAGATTGCTCATTTACCTGTCAATTCTTCTGACACTTTTCTGAGATCATTAGGTCTAATGCAGTTCTTTTATTTCCTTTATAGATTCCGATGGTTTTAATAGGGGGGAAAAAGGCTCTCTTGAAGTCTATTTGGAGTTTTCTGTTTTCTCTGAAATTCTTTGATGTATTTCAAGAAACACAACACTTAAAAGAGCATTGTGTCCTCAATCACACCCTCCCCCATCTATCTTGTCAAAAGAAGGGAAAACAAAGTCAAGTGTGGAGCTGATATATTTAGTTCTTATTTGTCCTTTTTATATACCTTTTCACAGCCTCTCTGATGTAGTTACTCGGCCATCTCACACATTCTAGAACTCTCTAGGCCTCTGAAAACTCTTCTTACTCCAGCAATACCACTAAAAAAAGCATGCTTCACAGACTGATGAATTCTCTTTATGCTTGTAAATATGCTTTGTTCACTCATTAATTTTCCAGGAGGGAACAGTGAAATGTATGATACAGGAAGGCCCAGACCTAGTGCTACTCCATGAAAACTAGATCCAGGGCCAAGTGATGTCTTCAAAGTTACTGCTTTCTTTACTTTGTTCAATCTCTTACACAATCTCTCTTCTAACAGTGGACTTGATGGTAGCCAGTGACTTTCCTCCTGCCTCTAATGACTTTGTAGGAGTATTTTCCTAAAACTTGGGAAGAAAAGTCCCTAGTAATTCTTTTGTTTTGATTGGTTTTTGTAACATGCCTGACCATGAACAGATTCCTGTGTCAGGGAGATGGGGGTAATGTGGTTGGTGAGGTCTGCACCTTGAATGCATGAAGGTTTCTCCCAATATAATTATCTGTGTTTTCTAGATGAAAAGGGTGATTTGTGACCAGAGGAAGAATGTAGGCATCCCATGTAAGCAATGGCAGTAAACACCAAAAGATAATATGGTACTATGGGTATTTTAAAGATGAGGAAATGATAGCTCAAATTTGTGTAATGCAGCTCACATTGACATCTGCTATCCTAGTAAGCAACAGAAGAAAAGAAGAAATACTACAAAAGCAGGTGAGATTTGAATAGGTATTTTCTTATGTGCTTTGCCATCAAGTAAAATCTTTTCACATTTGCATTCAGGGTCTTGGCCAATTTTTTGAATGCTTTACCCAAACAAAATTTTAACACTGCTCATATTATGCTGTCTTTAAAGGAAGTGTGGAGAATGGGAGAAAGTACACCTGTGGCTAAGAAAAAGGCTGAAGGGAAAAGAAACCATTAAGCACTCTCATGTATCCAAAGGATGAATTGCCATAAGTTAGGTCTCATATTGATACATTTATTTCCTTAATAAGACTAATTTACCTAACATCTTTCCAGACCACACAATTTTTGTTTTAAAAAGTGAAATAATATTAACAGTAGAAAGCTATCTTTTTTTGTTTTCTTTTTCCCATCTGCTACCCCCATTCCATTTTGCAATATAACATATTAAATTCTTATAATTTGAAGAAAGCCATGTTCACATGTTTAAGGACTCAAAATGAATATTAATGTCAGGGCTTTTCCTTCATTTGTGTCTCCAGCTGTTATGTTCCCTGCTTGTGAAGACTGTGAGGCACCATTCCTATTCTCGAACCTGCTCCCTAACCTGAAACGTGAGAAATGAGTCTTTCTCCCAGATTTCAGATAGAGCAGGCTACTCCTTCCATGAGTTCTGTCTTTTGTATAGCCTGAGAATCCTCATCATCAATATCTTTTTGCTACTTTTGCAAAGTACCAGGTTGCATGATTGATGCTCATACTTTGGAACTCTACTTGTAAAGATTTTTGTGTTTTCACTACCTTATAATATGTTAAAGCCACACCAATGAAATAAGCCAAAACTTATCCAAGGTTGCTGCCACCCTGATGATGCCAGAGTCACCATTTTCCTTGGCTGTCTCTCAAAGTCACAGTATAATCGACCTTTAATTTATTTCCCCAATCTTTGGAACAATGTATTTAATATTAGTTCTCAAGGCCCAAGAAGGTATTTCTATATGAAATATGTCTTTCAAATATTTCCCAAGACATCCTCCATTTCAAATCCCAATTACTTCCCAATGATTCAAAGTCCCTGGAAGCTGTACAAAAATGTATTCTAAATTCTTTAGCTTTTATCTTTCCCTTTAAAACAATTTGTCTTTTCCAGTCAATCCTTCATCTTGATGGTCAGTCTTACATCTAACTGTTAGCATGCTTTATGCCAGAGTTGGGTAAGGAAGTATCATTGATATATTGTTTGTATTGAATTCAAATTGCATCTGAGAAAAGCACAACATAATTGATTTTTACTCAGTTTCAAGGTATGGTATGATGCATATCAATTCATTATCAGAATGAATATGTAAGGGGATTCTTTACACAACTCTGCACTGCTTATGTATCTTTATATGTGTAAGTTTGTAGGTTATGATTTGTTCTCTGAAACCAAGCAAAAATGAAACATTGCTTGTATCATTCATCTGCTGATTGTTCAATTGATAGGCAACAAAAGTTTACAAAGTTCACATTAGCATTGTATTAAAGCTGGGAGTAAGGATTGTTGCCTTCTTTTCTTCTTTGTTTTTTGTTTTCTTGGCAAGAAAAATAGACAGCTTTTAAATGAAAAATCTGAAAAATCCAGAAAAGTTTTATTTTTATTCCAAAAGTTTACATATTACAGTGTAAGGCTAGCCTTGAAAAATGAATAATAAGCTAATGGTATAGGGTATGTATGTGGATATGTTTAGTAGGTATGTATCTTAGAATACAGCCACATAGCACTTAAATTTATTATAGGTATAAAAGTTTAGGAAACTGAAAGTTAAGGAGAAGAAACTCAGGAATTCCTAAAGGTAATTACCATAATTGGTTCTAGCTCAAGTGAAAAACAATTTAAAGACTGAAAGCACTTGGTAGTTATCTGGATCTATATACTTAATATTGCATATTAAATTTTATTTAAAATTTAAAACAGTGTCCTCTCTCCTCCCTGCACTGGGCTATATAGAGTGGCAGCCTAATGTAGCATATCTTAATAGTCATGATAATTAATTTCATGTCTAACTTCACAATGTTCCCAGTTTTTGATTAAACACCAATCTAGATGTTACTATGATGATATATTTTAGATGTTGTTAACATTTGAAATATGAGACTGTGATTGAAGTATAATAACTTCCTTAAGGTAGGCAAACCTCATCAGGTCAGTTGAAGACCATAAGAGAAAAAGGATAAGTCACCAGAAGAAATTCTGTCTCTAGACTCTCAGATTCAAGAGTGAAACACCTCTTTCTCTTTTTTTTCTCTCTCACAATAGAGTGTGTTGAGATATATATATATATATATATACACACACACACACATTGTATTGATTTTTTCAAGAAAATCCTGGCTAATATAATAGTTCTTGTTTGAGGATTATTAAGCAAACAGATAAATATTAAGGATTTGCTATTATTTTTTTTAAATTTATGTTGCTGCAGGTGTACTGATTTAATGTATTCCAAAATTTGTAGTACATTGTTTTTGTAGAAAAAGATATAATAGTTTTTATCTCTAGATTTCTTTTTTAAGAAATGCTTCTTTTTTACCCACGTGTTGCAGATCTAATTTATATGACCCAGTTAGTCAAGCCCTTGTATAATTCGCTCTCCTTGAGTGTGACAAAGATCATGTTATATGGCAAAAGTGATAGGAAATCACAACCACAGCTATGTGTCCTTATGTAAAATGTTATCTTAACAGAGTATAGGCAGAGATTCTCTTGTTGTCTTGGAAGAAGTAGGCTGCCATGTATTTCAGAAGATCTGTGCAATTACCATATGGCACAGAACTAAGAGTGGTCTCTAAGAGCTAAGAGCAGAACTCAGATGACAACTAGCGAAGAAATAATATATTCTGCCAAAAACTCTATGACCCAAAAAAAGAACACAGATTTCCAGCATCATATCCATCCTGGTCAGATCTATATTCTGAGTGTGGAACCCATTTAAGCAAGACCCAAACTGCTGACTCACAGAACTTGAAGACAGTAAAGATATGCAATTTTAAGATCCCAAGTTTCTTCACTTCTTTATCTACATTTGAGCAAGCTGATAAGAACTTCCAGTCCTCCACTTTTTTGGCACTCACAAGATCCTGCCAGTCTTGATCTGTACTTGTACAGAGGAAGTTTCTCTACGAACACTAATCCTGACTACAGTGAAAGAAAAAAAAAAAAGTCACTCACTGTGACCTTTTCAAGTAATTTAAGTAATTGCTTAGGATCCTGCCCTGTTCTCCTCAGGAATCCTCATTATGTTATTAAATTACTTTTTCATATACTCCTGGTGTGTGTGTATGTGTTTGTGTGTGCGTGTGTGTGTGTGTGAGTGTGTGTGTATGTATGTGTTTTATAATAAATCAACATCCAAACCCAATTTTAGGTTGAGTGGTCCATCAGACCTCTGTGGGAAGACATAGCAGATGACTTCTATCCAAGAGAACAAGATCATATATAGAGGTGGTATTTGGGTACATAGGACATTTTTTTTTTCAAATCACACCTCAAATGAATCACTGTTTTCACTTAGAGTTTGGTAGCAATAAGTGGAGTAGTAATAGATGTAAGAAACATGAAGCCTTGGGATGTGATATTCTATGGAACAAAGCATTAAGAATGAGGAAGAATCAATCCCCATCTCACCCGTACTTGAGCATGACTCCTCTTTTCTAACCATTTGTGGATGTAGTCCCATGCTCCAGGGCTTCATTCACATGCACATGATTCTCTTGGAATTCTAGATTACCATTCTTACTTCCATAGTCTCTCAGGTTTATTACTGTTCTTGTCTTCATTCTTCCTAATATCTATTTTTTTCTTTTTTGGTTTCTTGAATGATCAAATTATTTATATAGGAAACTATATGATTAGTGTATATACATTGTATTCTCACTGTAGAATGCTATTCATATATTGTAGTTCCATTTCCTAAAGATCATGTCTATGTCCAAGAAAGAAACTTCCATAATAAGGAATTTAGGCACTCTGCCTAATTGGTGGGGAATTCTTTCTATCTTTCCATTCAAATCATACAAATGGAAACTCTGACCAGAAAACAATATACATGTGTGTGTGTGTGTGTGTAAAGAATAAAGATCTGGGGTATTTTCAAAAGTAACTACTATCTAAAGTTATTTTTGAAATGAGTATCATAATTTGTTAGCAGTTTAGAAGAGCAAAAAATTAAAGACTGAATAAAGTGTGAAAAATAGTTTTAAAATTCTCATATCTCACATTTAGCACTTTCTGCTAAAAATATCTATGGGGAATTTACATGAAATTCTAATATATTTTAACTAGAATTTTATAATATTGGGCTTGATGAAGTTTAAATGGAACATTTATGTTCTCATGATAGTAATTTACATATATCCTTCATAGTCAAATACATGAAAATTCTTTTAAGGTGATAATTTTTTGTGTGCAAGGTAAAAAATTATTAGTAGCACAGGATAAGGTCTGTTATATAGGTCATATATGTAGGCCTTAAGCTAACTTCTATTATTTATTTCTCTTATGAAAGTAATACATTATATCACTACAGAAAGTATGCCTCCTCTAATTCTCATCTTAAAGTATGTGTGATGCTTTTTTATTTTCCATAAATTTTGACTGCTATATTCAAAAGCAAAAAAACAAACAAACAAAAAAACATATTGACTAAAGGCTGGCCTACAAACGAATATTTGATCATAGTCTTATCTGCCAATGTTTACCTAGCAGCTATATAAATAACATTTAACATCTATTTTGTTATTGCTCATGCTTTTGAGACCATTGTTTATTTATTTATTTGGTCTGTTTTCTTTCCTTTATGTAAATTGGGAAACCATTTTGCATTTATATCTCATGCTTAAGCAAAGTAAAATGGATGAGTCCTGACCTGTATTGTTGGCCTTACAATGACTCTATATACCTAAATATATCTTCATATAGATATTGTATCAAATCAAACACTTCTGCTGCAAAAAGAGCAGTAAAGGATTAATGTATGGCATGATTATAGATTTATCAGATTTGATATGTATCTTTATCTACATGATGCCTATAGCATCCTAGGGAACCATCAACATCCTTTACTTCTCTAGAGTAGCCTGTTTTCTTTTCCCAAGCAGATCTTACATTGCATCCCAAGTTGATTCACCTGTAGCTTAGAAATCACTGCTTGCTTTCAGTTAGGTACCAGATCTATTATAGCTCCAACAATAAAACTCCACACTTAGTTTGCATTGAACAGTTGATTTTGATAGGTGACCTATGTTCATTTTAATAATGACTCCAGCCAAACATACACTTGGCAGGAAGAGAAACATCTACTTATGCTCAAAGAAAAATGTTGATATTTCTCTGGAATGTATGCTGTTATTAAAGCAAACTTTAACACATAAGCTGATAAATGAGAGGGTTGTAGGAATGGAGATAAAATCACTGACAGATTTAGACATAAACCATATGGGGTTTCATTCTGTCTCTTCAATGAGTGTAACTGGTGGAACTCAGCAACACAATCATAGATATGTATCGGGGAGGATGAAGGAGTGAGCATATGTAGGAGGAGAGAGAGGAAGAATAGGGAGGGATCTAGGAGGTAATTCTGATTTAAGAATATATGCATATCCTATTGTTACTTTATATGCATTTTTAATTATGTAATAATTAAATTTCTTAATAAAAAGTAAATGCAAAAGCTTAAAGCGCTAACTTTGGAGTTTTCTGCTGTGTTCAGCATAAAGGGAATTATTTGAAAGTAAATGAAAATTACCCTGAGATTCCATCTCATTACAGTCAGAATATCAATGATCAAGAGCACAAATAACAATAAAGACTGGCAAGGGTGTTGGGAAAAAGAAATTCTTACACATTGTTGTTGTAAACATAAATTACTATAGTCACTATGGAAATTAGTATTTAGATTCCTCAAAAAGTGAAAAATAGAACTGTGATATGATCCAGCTATATACCACTCCTTGGTGTTTAGCCCAAAGAATTAAAGTCAGCATACTTTAGAGATAAATATATACCATGTTTGTCACAACACAATACATAATGACCAAGTTGTGGAATATGCCTAGATGTCTGTCAACCGATGACTGGATAAAGAAAATATGTGGTATATACACACACAATGGAGTGTCACTCAGAAGAATTAAATTATGTTTCTTGCAAGAAAATGGATGAGACAGGAGAATATGATATTAAGCAAAGTGAGTCAGAGGAGTATCAAATATTTTATTTCATATGTGCACGATAATGTGAAAAAAATAAAGTTTTGCCTAAAGTTGACTGTACATGGCAAACCTTAATCTAACTTAGAATGTAGAAAAACAAACCTAATCATACATTCTCGTAAAAACTTACGGATTTCCTGTCTAAACTTTCAGCAAATCGTACCCTTTATCGCACCCTGTAATTGCACCCTATAATGTCCCCATAAGGCAAACAGGAAGCTGTAGCCAATTAGGTTAATTCTGTATGGCAGCTCTCTTGTCTGTCTGTAAGTACTGTCTGCCCATATTGCTGGATGGAGCTCTCTATACCTTTAGTGGCTCAGAGTATGTTGGATTCTTGGATTCAGTCAGTCTTTGATCAAATACATTCTGCTAAATTTAATTAGCAAAAAGTTTTTATTTTAATGTAATATCAAGAGATTGGGACTCAGTTATTATAAGAAATCCAGGTAGCTTTCAGAGAAAAATCTCATTTGATAATGGTGGAAAATAAGGAACTGTGTGAATCCTTTTTAACAGAAGGTGGCTGTGTTCATCAAACCTAAATAGGGATGATTCCATTGCATCTCAAGCTATGCCATATCTTATTTGCCAAACAGAGCAATCACACTACTGACAAATCTAATCCTCAAGGTTCTCAGGAAAAATGGCCACAACTGCCAGAAATTTGCTAACATACGCTATTCCAGTCCCACCAAAGATGCAACAGGTTTAGTTCTCTGAAAAACTTACTAAAAATACTCCATGAAATTTAAGCAAGAAGAAGAAACAAAGAAAGTAATAGAACTGACATGCATATATATACACATAGTATACATGCATATAATAGGGTTTCTGGCAGATTTCTTTCAAATTACATCTGTTTTCTTCCTTGCATTCTAAAGAATTTGGATCTAAATATAAAAATAACAAAGAACTTCTCTGTTATTGGTGAAGACCAGGCTAAAGGATCCGTCAATGTGTGTTAGTCGATCTTTAATATAAGATTGCTTTATATTAAAATGCAGAATTAAGTACACCTGAAAGTTCTGGCTTTGGGGCATGCATTTAATCCTGAGAGAAAGTAAGGTAGCCTTTTGGAGGAGCAGAGGAGGTGTCTGGCTCCCTGAAACAGGATCTTCCTAACTCCAGGGAAAGAGACCAAAACTTAGCAGAGCATAACCAGGTGTTCTCAAATTTGTCAATCAGAATTTTTACACACATCTTTGGAGGAAAAATTAACTAAACAAAAAAAAAACTAGAATCTATGGAGATTCAGAAACATAGTAAAACACAAAACATGAGGATACTCAGTCAATAAATTATTCTTTCCAGTCTCTCTGTCTAGATATCTAGCTAGTGAACTATTGCCCATCTTTGGTTCTCTATGTTGCCATTAGGGTCTAAGAACTACATTCTGAACTACTAATTCTTCTATCGAGAGTTTATGACAACAATTGAATTTAATACACCAGAGACCACATTTCTCATTTCAAATATTTCTTTTTTCAGTACTGGGGATTGAACCCAGGGGCACTTACCTACTGAGCCACATACCCAACTTTTAATTTTTTTTTATCTTCTGACAGGATCTCACTAAGTTATTCAGGGTATCTCTAAGTTTCTGAGGCTGGCTTTGAATTGATGATTCTCGTGCCTCAACCTCCCAAGTCTCTGGAATTACAAGTGTGTGTCAAAACACTCAACTCATTTCAAATATTTCTAATTGAATATTTTATTTTCACCTATATTAAAAATTTCCCCTCCATTTGCTGTATAATTTGGTGTTTTTTCTTTGTAAAATATTCTTTTCATTTTTGTGTCATTATTACAGGCTATATTTTATTTTTCTTTTCACTTGTAATGAAGAACTTATTGTTTCCTTCTAAGTTTTGTTTTTCTTATTTAGTTTGGAATTTTATTACTCAGGTAAAACTTGGACCTTGGGACATATTCTTTATATTGTTCTACTCTTCTTTATATTCAGTTCTCTAAAATTGCATGTTTACCTGGGTTCATCACAAGTGATCCCTCATCCATAATTCTCCTCGTGAGATAGAACTCCTGGAAGTGAGAGAGAACTCTAAAGAATGCAACAAAGGAAATGGAGATGGGAACCTGGCCACTCCCATAACCTTCTATTTTCAATGAGGATCAAGACTGGGTGACCTTGGTTATAAAGTATAAGAATGTGCTCATGAAATATTCAAAGAAATTCATCTGCAGAGTGGGCACACATCCTCTGCTGTATATTACTCTTCTTGGAGGCTTGGGGCAGACCTCTGTTGTATCCTGGCCTGCCACTGCCAAGAATAATAAAATTGCTGAAAGGCATACAGGTAATAAAATGTCAAAATCTTCTCAGTTGAGTTCTCAGAGTTTTGCCTTTGCAATTGGAATACTATATGCTGGAGTTTTTGCAGTCTTTTGGTTAAATGGTATTCAACTCTGTTTTCGGTGGCTCATCTCTGCCCTCATTATATTATTGAAGAGATTGTACATATAGCCTTTGAGCCACTGGAAAGCATGGTTCATACTTCAGCCAAGAAAACAAATGAGTTTTGCATTTTGTGGAATATACGGTTTTAATGAAAATTAAGATAGAGTAAAGGGTCAGTTGGAGCTTTTTCCAGATTCCTTTCAGAAGCAGGAAGTTTCATTATGGTCTCTGGATTAAGCAGTAGGATCGATTCTGGTCTTTCCTTCTCATAAGACAGGTTTAATTCCAGTGTCCTAAACCTAGTCACCTACACCATTACAAGACCAGAGCTTATCATTATAACGTTGGTAGCTTCAACCTTACTCACTGCTTCTAGTTTCTTCTTCCCACTCCAACACCTTAGAAAATGAGGTCGATGATCTGCCACTTGGTTGTATTGATAACCCACCACACAGTTTGTATTGACAGTGTGGTAGAAGTATAGGGATGATGGTAGAAGTTTTCTCATGCTTTTGGCAGTCCTTTGTTGGAGAAATTACACCAGCTCTTTATTTAGTCAGTTGGTGTTCAAATGCTTTTACTTCCAATGGCCCAATCCTAGAGACATTCTTTACATGTTCTTTTCTGGGCAGTATCCATATTATTTATTGTCCTTTGCTAAGGATGCTTTCAGATAGTTCTGCCCGTGAATTCATATCAAGAACCCATTCCTCCAATGACTTCTTAGAAAGAAACCAGGATACACTTTGCTGGGAGCTTTCTCATTAGCTTCCTACCTTATTATTTCATGATTCTTTACAGGAGACCAGATGAACCATCGTTTCCCTATCCATGGTTGCTGAAAGCTATGAGAAATTCATGTCGGACTCATTTCCTTAGGCATACCAAACCAATGACCTTAATGACATCTCCAGCAAGTCTCCTGCTTTTTTAAACCTGCATTGACTGACAGTCAAATTTATATTTCAGAATTCTGAGTCATATCTCAAATGTATATCATCCAAGAATCTCTCAAGATCTTTATCTTCATATTTACTGTTCCATGTCAGGAGCAGGTTTGACTATTTTTTTACTCTTCTGCAAGCAGCCATTTAGACAGAGAAAAGGAAGTTTTCCGTCTCTTGATATCCTCTAATCTCTTCAAGAGATTCTATTGGTGTATTTTAGATCATTCTGTTTTATTGTTGAGGTCAGGGTGGAGAGCTATAGTAGTTTCCAGAAGGTCAAAATACCAAGATTTTGAAACTTTTCTTTTGCTTCAAAAGGTATTTTTATAAATAGACGAAAATATTAATGTGAGTTATAAGGCTAGAAAAGCTAGCTTGACTGCCTCATAGTCAGCCTGAAGGTAAAGTTTAGTCACAATTGTTGGCAGGTATCTTAGAATACCACATGCCCCTTGATTTATGATAGGAACCCCTGTTAAGCATATTATAAGTTGAAAATATGATAAATTAAAATGCAGCTAATATGCTTAACCTATAGAATCACATAGCTTCACAGCATAGCATTGTGCATAGCTGCTGTTCACTCTTGATTGCATCATTCCTCCCTAAGACTCACGGTCACAATGCTGAATCACAATAGAGAGTCTTAATCATATATTTGCAGTCCTGTAAAAGATTGAAATTGAAAATTCAAAGTATAGTTCCTTCTGAATATGTATCAATTTTGGACCATGGTAAATTCAAAAATAAGTCAAACCTTTGTAAATCAGTAGGGATCTGCACAGCAGATCAAAGTTTTGTTTTCTCTTGACTCAAGTCAAGAATTCCAAAGCAGTATGAAAAGACCTGCACGATACTCTATGTACTATGTATTGCATCTGAATCTCATAGTAAAATAAGTGATACCTAATTGGAGAATATATTTCTTATTTGCCCTTGAAGTACCTGCCTGTAGTCAAATTCCCAACAATATTTATTGACAATATTCAACAAATACAGATACAATGGATACATAAATATGTAAGAAGTCATTTTGATCTTTTATTATGTGTTTCATTGCCTTGAGCCAATTCACTTGAGGCTAATACTTTTCTGGTTACAAAATAGTTCAAATGGTGCCAATCTCTGTCACTGTGGTTTAGATACAAGGATGTAATAAGGCTTGGTTCTCAGAAGCCAGCCACTTCAGTTTATCTATAACATAAAGTATCCTTATGCTATTCAGGGGTAAGGTGAGAAAATTTCATACAGTATATTCTAAAGGTCATAAGAGTATAAGTTATAGTTTATATAAGGACAATGCTCAAAATATTAAGTGATTAAAATGTTTAAGTATACAGAGGTCAAGAGGAAAACATCTGCAACTAAACTTCAAAGAAAAAGCTGACTAAGTTTCCAGGTATAAATTAACTGAATAAAACAACTAAATTGTTTATTTACATCTATGGGTTCATAGATATAAATTTGCCAGGGGCAAATATATTATGTGTCTATGTTTTCCCAATAATAGGAACAAACACATGTGTAAAAAAGTGAATTGGATCTATAAATTCCTAAAAACATATGTGAATTTGTTGCCTATTGCTATGTGATAGACATTAGGAGATAAGAATATTTATGATGTCACATTTTCTTTGGATGGGGAATTCAGGGGCATCTGGTTGCTTGTCTTCATGCTTTCACTAGGCCTTATTCAAGCTGTCTGATGGGATTTATATTCTTCAAGGGTCTACAGAGAAATGGACCCAGTGGTGCGTGTGTGTGTTTGTGTGTGTTTCTGTGTGTGTAATTATCCATCAGTATCCATCAAAGATTGGTTCCAGCATCTCCCTTGGAAACAAAAATCTGAGGATGCTGAAGTCCCTTATATAAAAGGATATAGTATTTGTGTTTGCATATAACCTACACAATTCTCCCTTATACTTCAAATTTTTCTCTACAATACTTATAATACTAATACAAACTAATGCTGTGCAAACAGAAGCTATTATGTATCATTTAGAGGATACTGACAAGGAAAACATGTCTTTATATACATTACAGGTGCAGTCAAAATAACCCTAACTGCATTTTCCATACAGGTTGGTTCATCCACAGATGCAGAAGCCGGTGATGGGAAGGGCCAACTGTGTGTATAAATAAAGACGATCAGGACACAGAGAATTTATTTCAAGGAGTTGGCTAACATGGTTCTAGAGGTTTGCCAATTTCAAATTCCAATGGGTCTGGCAGGCAGGTAAAACACAAGGGAAGCAGGGAAACACAAATTGAAGTTTGCGTTCAAGGGCAGTCTATTAAATTCCTTCTTTCTTAGGGAGAGCAATCTTTGTTCTATCAAGGCCTTCAACTGATTGGATAAAGCACATCTACAACATAGAGGGTAATTTTTACTCAAAATTCACAGACTTAAATGTTGACATCATAAAAAGAAAAAAGAAAAAACTCCTCAGTAACATCCAATAATATTTGACCACATATGTAAGCAACATGTTTCAGTGAGGTTGACACACAGAACTAACCATCAGAGTGCTTCAGTCATCTGAGGACCAGACTGGATAAACATTCACTCCAAGTTCACACTGCTGAGTTTTGGCAAAATAAATTCTTACTATGTATAGGCACATTTCCTCCCCATAAGGCCTCTCCTTGGGGTTGGTTTACAACATGGTATTTGGCTTCCTGATTCAGAACAACGAGAGAGAAAATGAGAAAATATGTCCCTATTGGAAGACAGAGTCTCTTCAAATCCTAATTTCAGAGTTGATGCACTGTCTCTTTTGTTGTATTCTATTCTTTGGAAGTGTACCAGTAAATCCAATCCACATTCCAGGAGAAGGGACTGCCTATGAAGTTGAATGCAGTAAGCAGAGATCACTGGAGGTCATTTTAGAGGCTGTCCATCCTAATGTGTGTATAAGCTTGTGGATCATTTAGTATATAATTTCAATGGCAAAATAAGGATAAATAAATAAATAAAAATAAAATGCAAGTTCTTACAAGAAATTTCTTCATTGCTTTCTTTAACATTGAAAGAAAAAAGAAAACCCTTGTATTTTTCACAAATCCATCTTCCTCTGCATTTTCACCCTCACAAACTTATTTTAAGATAAAAGTCATGTTTCAATTTAAGAGTCAGTTAAGTATGACTTAGAATCACATTCAGCATGAGTCTATTTTTTTATATAGCCTTCTTGTTAAAAATGTCTTATAATTTTAGAGTTGTAAAACAAATAAAACAAAAGAAACAAAGACAAAACAAAGAAGAATAATTACTATGATTGTTTGTAGCCAAGAAAGTTTATACAGAATCTTTGGTCTTAAAGAAAAAAAATTGCCAACCATGATCTGATTTTCTGTTTTAGAAAATCAATGAAATATGAACTGACATATATGTGTATATTATATGTGCATATATATGCATTATATATATAAAATGAGATAATAAAGGGTAAAATGTATTTAAAATAAAATTCACCAAATTTTATTTTGAAATTAATATGGGATTTTACAGGGAAAACCACTTATTTTCTATACTATACTTTTATTTCAAATAATACAAATTAGCAAATAATTTTCCATCCTATTTTTCTGACTTTTATGTTTCCTAAAAATAGATTTAGTTTAATAAGAATCATAGGAGATAGTAAATTATTTCTAGCTTGATATTTGTGTGTAGGGAACACCAAGGACAAAATAATAAATGCTAATCTATAGAAATCCCAGGGTAAATAACAGAAGTTGATATTTGGACTATGGTAAGAAAATACTAGGTTCCCACATTGATTTCAGCAGGGTCTCCAGCATTTTGACTTATCTCAGTAGGCGAAGACTTCCAAAATGAAGAGAGGGTTCAAATCACTGGGTTTCTGAGAGAAGACTTCATGGAACCCTTGAATTTTATCCATGGGAGGGAGAAAGAAGAGAGGAAGTTAACAGCTTATTGATCGTTTAATATTTACCGAGAAGTTGCAATCATAGGTAGGGGACCTGGGATACTTTGAGCAAGCACTATATTAAATGAAAAGATTTCAAAATCCTACACCAAACTCTACCTCCTGCTTCAGGCCCTTGTGAGAACCAGCAAGCTTAAGAAGCAGTAGATCTGTTTAGCTCTCTGTTTCCTTTATCTTAATTCCTCATTCCTAAGGAGAGAAGCCTAGAGCTTAAGAATAAACAGCAGAGATCTCCTTGTTATTTGTAAATTAATCAAGATTTTAAAAATCATAATACTTATAAAAATATTAATAACAATATTCACTACTTTTATTGAGTTCCTACATACACATTTAGGCATAGTGCTGTTTGATGATATAACTAAGTCCCAGATTCCTCATTCTTAAAAGCACTGTAAAATACCATTTCCCTTGGATTGATATAAAACACACATTAAAACTAATTCTATTCCTGAGTGAGGATCCTGTCTTGATGGTTCTAATCTCACTGGTGCTGTTTCTCTTTATTGCTATTATTTTATTTCCACCCATTTTTTGCTTTTTCTAATAGCTAGTTTTGGCCTTCTTGTTAAATGCAGATGTTCTATGACTTATGATAGATTATATCCTAATAACCCTGATGCAAAGTGAGAATACAAGGTGTAACAGTGCTCATAATACACCTTCCCTACTGAGCATCCCAGCTCAGCATCATAGTACACTGAAAAGGGTCAGTTGCTTCTCCTCATGGTCATAGATGACTGGGAACTCTGACTCCCTGCCATTGTTCAGCACCAAGAGAGGATCCTCCTCCACACCATTCCTCTGAGAATGATCCAAATTGAAAACAAGCACTGTTTCTACTATATAGATATACTATGATACCACTGTAAAGTAAAAAAAAAAAATAATGTATTTATTATAAGTAAGAGCTGCCTTTTTTGTTGAATTGCAGAGCTATTACACAAATATTGTATACCTGTATTCTTTTTAAATTTAATTAAATTTGAGGCTGGAGCGGTTGCTCAGTGGTTACAGTGCTTTCCTTGCATGTGAGGGACGTGGGTTCAAACCCCAGCCCCACATACACAATGAAGTGTCAGAGCAACAAAAGTCAATTGAAAAACTAAATAAAATTGATTCTCTCTCTCTCTCTCTCTCTCTCTCATTGTCCCTCTCTCTTTTGAAAAAAATAATCAAATTTATTTTGATCAGAGATTTTTTAAGATGGTAGAATAATATGATTTGGTAACTTAAAGGTGCTGAAGCCAAATTATCTGTCCTTTTAATTTAATTTTCAGAAAATATTAACTGAAGTTGAATTTATTGAATAAGAAAAAGTTATGTTTACCATTGTTTATAGTTTAGTTTTTGAAATTTTATCATTATATTCCCACAAAATTCTATTTTGTTGTTGTTTTTATTGATTTGTTTTATTTATTTATTTGTGACACTTGGAATGGAACCCAAGGCCTTGCACTTTCTAGACAAGCAGTCTAACACAGAACTATATCCCAGCCTCAGGGAATCATATATTTAAATGCATACCAGTTTTGAACATATATTATGCCCCAAGCTATACACACTTATTTAATTTTTCTGAAAACTTAATCCACTGCTACGTTTCATTAATGTTTTTAAAAGTTTTTCAGTGTTAAATTACTTGTATTGTTAGGAATATAGATTTATTCCAACTGCTATGGTATATATATCAATGATAATAATAACTTTATATCCTTTTTTTTGGTACTTTACAACATACACTAAGTCAAACAATGATATTTGTTGTTGGCAATTGAAGGGAATCAGACAATCAGAAAACTGTTGCTACATGTATTTTGTGGCTAAAAAAATTGAGACTTAGAAAAATCTTACTTTATCAGTGGCTTGATTAAAACTGGCAATATCTGAAAAAGAATTTATGTCTCCTGAATCCAGGGAATATTCCCCTGAATTGAAATACACAGCTGTTTATCCAGTTGGGAGGTCCAATTTATGGATAAAGTACCTCTATTTCTGCCACAATGATGAAGTAAATAATTTTCAGAGTAATATGGAAAAAGTTGTATCTTCAGGAGGGAGAAAAATCTCATCTCACTCACACTGTTTCAGGTTTCTTTGGGACCCATTAGATTCACACAGTTTTCCCAAAAAATTTTTTTCTTCAAGTGATGCTAAAAGCTGTTTGCAGTTAAAAATGATGGTTCTTGTGTTGCTGGAGGGCAATCAGGTTGTACAAGAATTTAACAACCATCAACAATTTCTCTTATCTTTAGTTAGTCATGGCATTTTTAAAGAAAATATTGCCCAGAGTGTTATGAAGTTGAAATGACATACACAGCATGATTCTTATGAAGCTTTCATATTACATTTTGTGGTGCTCTGAAGACAAGTGATCCATTTCTTCACATAAGAAGGAGGTGTGGTCAGAGCTTTAATGAAAGGAATCATTAAGTACCTGGAGGCAAGAGTTTCTTATTTTATAGAAAAACAACCAATCTCATTTTCTACTATATTATTTGGATAATTGGGCTTTTTGTTTGTATCAGAAAACAATTAATTAGATTATTTTATAAATAATTATTTTATGAATATGCAACTAAGGTACCTCATCTGCCTCAAGAGCCAATAAGGTGGAGAGACCAACCTAAAGTGCTAAATGCTGTGAGATCTGTGACCCAAGTATGATGAGAAGGCAAAAGACAGGCATCCAACCAAATCTGGGAAGAAAATGAATCAAAATAGCTTTAATTAGAAATAACTCATTAAAATCACTTGAAAAGTTATGTATGACTTGGCACTAGAAATAAGAAAAAGAACACAGAGAAGATAGATGTTACTAGTGTTCACTTAGAATTTTTGCTAACTTTTTTCTTCCAGGAAAAATACTCTTTTAACCAAAGCAAAACACGAGACTTGTTTTACCAACTGGATGTGATCAATGTGAGCAGAGGTTATGTGTTTCTATCATGGACAGCAGGAATTAGAGGTCATTGAGCAGTGCTCAATGCTCTCTTTTCTTGGCACAATGAAATTTGAAAACTCAGCTTGAAATAGAACCTCCTTACACCAATGCAATTTCCCTCTACCAATGTCCCCAGTATGATGAGCATGTACTTCATCATGCAGTGAACATGCTGCATAAGAAATAATTATGTGGCTTTAACATATTAATGTTTTAGAGGTGTTTGTCAATATGGAGCAGCTTATTTTGATGGTTACAAAAATGACTTATGTAAATGGTGAATAATTCAGAACCAGGAAGCACAGTGACAGAAATAGTTTTTAGATATCATCGTTGAATTAAAACATTTTGCATGCTGATTTTGATGAATTTTATATTGCGACTGAATTACTGACATAAATTAACTGATGTATTATTGGCACACAGGCAGTTCACAACCTTGGCACTGCTGACATTTTGGGCCATAGAATTCCTTATTGTGAGACACTACCTTATGTATTGAGGATGTTTAATCATTTCTCAGGTCTAGATCTACCAAATGATAGCTGCATCTTCCTTCTCAAATGTACAAACCAAAAATGTTTCCATACTTTGCCAATGGTCCTTCATTGGTCAAACCCACACTTATTTGGAAACTACAGATACACATAAAACAAAAATGGACATAAGATGAGCAATAAATAACGACTACCAAAACATGAAAGACTATTCACATTTTAAAAACTAGTGGGTGATAATCTTATTAGAGTTTTAGGAAAACTTCTTACTTTATAGCACTGAAGATGGATTGGTGAGCAGTAACATAAACTGTGTAGATACTCCCTTACAAACGGGACTGGACATAATTTGCTGAAGAATTTTGAAAGTTCAGTTTTCTCTAAACTGCAGTGTCTCATATCTCATACTTGTGTGGCAAAGACTTATTTATAAAAGTTGATTTTCCTAGAATATTAAAACAGCCTAGTATTTTGAATTTAATAGAATGTTTTCTGAATTTGTTATGCATAGCTATTCAATAAAGAAATTCAGACTTTAATGAATGCGTGATTAATGGAGATAATTTGATAAGTGTCCAATTCAGGAAATAGGGCTAGCTAGAAATTTAGTCCATTCTAATTAGTCATATGCTTATGTGTCTTTTGACCTAAAACATAGTTAAAATGATAGATCTGGGTATTAACATTGCACCTGCATTTATTGCCTTCATATTTTTTTGTCAAGAGCTTATACTTAATTTCAATTTAATTGTTCATATAATAAGGCTAATGATATTCTGTCCCATATGATTACTTTAAATATTAAGAAAGATAATGTTATGATTGGTAAAATTAGGCTAAATGAATATAAATACAGTTGCTTACCTGTGATGCTCCTGGGATTTTCAATTATAATTATATTTCATTTATTTAATACTAGAGTAGGCCAATTTTTTTGTTGTTTTCTTATTTTGTATCTTATGCTTTGTAGCAATTTGCTTTTATATCATAAAAGCATCTGATTCTCCCTTAATTCCTTTTTTGCTCTAATTTGCCTGTGGTCCATTGCCCTGTGTTCCTCTCCTCTCACAGAGGTGGAGAGATGGAGGTATACTACACATTTTCAAACAATTTGTATATTTCTATCAAATGACTTCAAAAAGCCATTTGACTACAGAGAGTCCATCCTGTAAGAGTATATAGGCAAATTCACTAATTTCAAAAGATGATATCTGTAGGCTATAGGACAGAAGAAAATATTCAATTTGATTTAAATATTTTTAATGGAGGAACAAATCATTAAAATGTGCATTCATTCAATGAATGTCCATTAAAAATATATTAGGGACATATGTATAAAGATAGACCTAACTTGCTGAAAATACTAATATAACCATTCAGAGGCTGACCCTTTCTTCACTGAAGTTAAGACAATATATGAGGTAAACACACCCAAGAATTTTCAAGAAATTATGACAAACATTGTAGTAGCTGAAATCTAAAATGCTGTAGAAGAAAAAGTAAAGATACCTGCTTCAGTTTCTATGGATTGTAAATGCATAAAGGAGGTCTCTCTCTACCCAAATATTATGTAAAGTTAATGAATAAATTATATAGAAGTTGAAAGTAGTTCATTCTATCTGGCATGCACAATACAAGGAAAGACTTAGCAGTATTTGGAAAGGCAGATATGGAGAGACTTTGCAATCCACACTAAGATACTTGGATTTTATCTGAAGGGAATTGAGAGATATCAAGGCACTGGGCAATTACAGTGGAATTGTAAAATCAAATTAAGAGGTTGATTTTTCTTTCATGGTGAGGAAAAAAATTGAAAGGTTTCAGGACAAAAACAGGCAGCTTAATTATACAGTGGTACTGTAAAAAATAGTCACTGGTGTTTCACTAGATTAAGAAGAAATGGAGCTGTGAAGTGTAGATGATTATGAAGAGTTATATTGACTTGGTGGTTGTCTTGGTGTGTAGATTAGGAGAAAAGCAGGAATCAACATGTTCAAGGTTTTCTGATAAGCCTGGATACACAGTGATTCTGTTAAATGATAGAGAACATCGAGGAAGAAAAAGATGGGCAGGGGGAACAATGGAAGAGCACTTACTGGAATTTCAAATTGGGTTGCCCATTATTGGCTATTTAAAACTTAAACTCAGAGCTTGGAAAAAAACAGAACAAAAGTAGGATGTTGATGATTGTAGTATTTAACTAAATTACCTGATAAAAGTTCCTGAAGGATGCATTAAAAATGAATAACAGCATAATAATACATCTTGGAAACTAATGTAGACGACTGTGAATCGGAAGACAATGAACAAAAAGTCTGAATCCACAGATGACAATAGTATCATAACAACATCAATTGAGAAAAAGCCTACTTCTCTGGTAGGAAAAGTGTGATTTGGAGGAAAACTCTTAATGGTTTACTAAAAGAAAAATATAATCTCTCTTTAAATTCTATTTAGAAACCTGAGAAAAAGGCTTTAGAAAATTTCTTGCATTATATTCTCACTCCATCTCATTTTTAAAAAAGGTAAATATTGCTCCATAAATCAAGGAGCTTGGAATAACAGTCAGATTTTGAGGAATGTTGGGAAATCTTGCTCTATAATTTTTTGCTTGTTCTAAATGGTAATATGTCTTTTGCTCTAAATGTTCCTCACTTTCACAAGATGTAGGAACATTATACCATCATCCTGTCTGATGGGGACACATGAGAGCAATAGTTTTTCCCATTTGTTCCAGGCACTTGAGAGCAAAATAGCAATTGCTGAATATAGTACACATATCCTTTTGATCCTAATAACACAGTAAATTGTAGATTGACAATTTAAATATCAAAAATATGCTGTATCCTAGGAAACTTTGTATATGGAGTAGGGGAAAGGTAGCAAAATGTAAATATAGGCTGAAAATCTTACTAATGATGTTTATTTCATTACTTAGCAGCTATTAGATACATTGGATCACTCAAAAATAGAATTTCTGTTCCCTTTAATAACAGTGTTTGTGTTCCTTTTTTCATTGCAGGCATGGTGTAAGAGTGGCAATTTCACAGTAAGCAGCTGGACTGATGCTATTCATTAGCAATAGTACAACGTATCATAGATAAAAGTAATGTTCCATCTAACCATGAGTTTCAAAATCTTAAATCCATTACTGATTGTTTATCTTATACCATACATACATAATGCCATTGTTTTTTCATTGGGAAGATAAGAAAGAAAACAATGAAAAAATTTTTAAAGTTTATCTTAAAACAGACAGCTGTGTGAAATCCTATATATTATGCATTACAGCTAGAAGAGCAAAAACAATCTCTCTCGTTAGCTACATTTCCTACACAGCCCAGCTGGGCCATTGCAGTGATCTAGGGAGTCGAGGTGATCATGAGCCAATGATTATCCATTTGTATGAGCCGCCAGCATAACCTCCCAGTAATAGTTACCCACATTCAGCATCTGTGCATAGATACTGATACGGGTAATTGTGATGGCAGCCAAAATGGCAAATCCCAGCATGCTCTCTGCCTGAACACAGCTATTTGAATGAAGGAACATTTTCAAATTTCCTTAACTGGGGCACTTGCCAAGCAAATTTAACCTATATAGTCAGGGGCAGATTATGGTTACAACGTCTTGCTCAAATCCACTTCAAATGGTTAAAATATGTTGTTAAAGAAAAGTTGAGTATAAAGCTCATACAAATTGTGTGCATCTAAGGAGCAGGCAAATCTACGCCATTATTCTACCAGTTAGTCTTCTTGAGTCATTCATGCTGTAGATTTTTTTAAAATTAAAAACCAGAAAAGTATCATATATATATATATATATATATATATATATGTATATATGTACATATATACACACACACATATATGTTGTGTATATATGTATATAAATTGTGTATTTTTAATAAATAATTTAGATATATATTATTGTGTATATTAGGTTCTCTCTCCTCTGTGTGTCTCTCCCAATCCCCTCTCTCTATATATTTGTTTTTTGAGTTTATCTTTTTTTTTCTTGTAGCCTTGCTTGCTTGTTTTATATGAAATAACAACATTTGTTCATTCGTTAATACAATCATTCTCTAAATAAGTATCTATTGGATAATTTTCAAAGTTCTTCTCAATGTCAGAATTGACAACAGTATGTCTTGGAGACTTGCGTCCATTGGATGCCTGTTACTCTGACACCTCACATGTACCATAGTTTAAGTCATTGGTTTTCAAAAGGTTTCTTCCTAACAAATGCCTGGGTTTCTTGTTCAAAGGTACATTCTAGGCTCTCTTAGGACAGATTCCACCCCTCCTAAAATCATGTTGAAACATATTTCCCAACATGGTGGTATTGAGAAGTGGGGACCTTGGGGAAGTGATTATGTCATGATAGCTTTGCTGATCATGGACACGTTAATGCCTTATGAAAATGTTATAGAGAAAGAGCTTGGATCTTTTCTTCCCTTTTTACCCTTCTCCCTTGTAAATTTACAGTGTTCAAGTATCATTGTGGAAACAGAGACTGGGCCCTTCACCAGACACTGACCTTTGAACCCATAAGGAAATAAATTTCATTTGAAAATAAATTACAGTCTCAGGTGTTTAGTTGCAGCAGCACCATTGCATTAAGACACTAATTCAACTATGCTACCCAGAAAAAAAAAGGCAGGAAAGACAAAGATAAATAAAGATAGAGAAGAAAATAATCTTATAATGAATGAATCCAGGCATTTGGATGGAGTGGCTGCTCAGTGTTTATAGTGCTTCTCTGGCATGCGCAAGGATGCCAGTTCAAACTCCAGTACCACATACACAACGAAGTGTCTGAACAAAGAAAGACACATGAAAAACTAGATAAATCAACTCTCTCGCTCTGTCTCTCAAACAGTGTCCCTCTCTTTTAAAAAAATGCATCAATTAAAATTCTATTTAGCATTTCCAGTGATTCATTACTCTTTTCCTTATCATGGGTGCTTTTTGAACATATGTAATATTTTTGTCCTAAAATAAAAAAAGTTTTGCTTTGAAGTGCCTTAATTTATAAAATGGCTTGATACTGTGGATTGATTTTCTTACTGTTTTTCATTCAAGAAAACATTTCATTCTGATGAATGTATGCACCAATTAATTGCTCAAATTATTTCTTTGTGTGCTTCTTATACATTTTAGTTCATTCTTCTGTGCAACTTTCAGCATTCTTCTGCACACACAATTCTACATAGAGCATATCCTCCTATAGAGGTATAGTTGTATAACTGCTGGTTAAAATGATATCATACAAGTCTTCTGTATTTAGCAATATTCTCTTTGAGAGAATATAATTGCTCTAATGAAGATGCAAATCCTTATCAATTGTACTGTAATTTATTTTTTAAAATTTTTCATTCTTAGATGTTTGTTAAGGGATGTACAGAATTTTAACTTGTCAAGAAAGAGGTAAAATTTCAATAAGAAATTTCAGTTATAAAGGAAGAAAAAGCAAAAGGTCATCTTCACCCCCAACATGTCGAAGTGCATTTATATGAAGTTCATGTATAAGGAGATTTCAAGAGGTGCAGTGATACAGGCATGTGGGATTTGAACTATAGGAACCATATAGAAAATAGGGGTCCCTGTAAAGATTTCCAGTGAAGGGTGTCTCAAGTTGATTTTTAATGTTAGATATCTTCCTTGGCAGAGGTTGGTCAAGATGGATTAGTAAGCCGAGATAATAAGTAGAATAAAAAAAAAAGAATTGCACATACATTTAATAGCAAAACAACAATTAACATTTACCAACCTTACTATATCTCAGGACCTGTTTTACACACATTTTTTAATATCTTATATGAAAAGTCTTACTCTAAAGCATAGAGAGTTATTATTTTACAAATGAGGAAATAGGTTCAGATAATAACAGGCTGATTATAGCCAGGACACTCCCAATATTGTGTGGTTCATATATTATACCGTATAAAAGTCCTTTAATAAGAAAAATAATTGAAAATAATAAATACAAAATTAGTTTCAAAGCAGTATATATTTCTGATGAGAAAAGTACACAAAATTGTGATTTTACATAGCTAACACATAGCATAAATACCTCCAAATCAGAAAAAGTACTGTTCACATTATTTAGATTGCATACAATAGAATACTAATTACAAAATTATGTTTCCTTCTGGGTCCTTTCTTGTATTTGGGGATTATATAATCTTTTATATTTACTTTGGGTGACAATTTTATAAATACATTCTACAGGAATTTGTTTATTGTCAAATTGGGAAATCTGTATTATTTTTTTCTGCCTGAGTTATTTAGATGTACTAGTATTCAAATTGCTTTAGAAATAAAATTCATTCCTTACATGTTTTTTACCACCATGCTGTGTTGACTGGCAGAATGGAGAGGGAGAGGAGAATTCCTATACTATCAAGGCTATCAATAATAGATTTGCAATGGGATTGACTGCAAAGCATATAACTAAATTCCTCTAAACCACAAACAAATGTAATTCAGGGAAATTTTACTTTAAGTTGAATCCTCAAAATTGTTTTCTTCCAAATGATACAAAGAAAATGGTACCAAAGTGAATTTTAATGAAAAAAAAAGTCAATGGTTTAACCAATTTCATTAAATTACCTGATTTGAAATTTTATATAAGTAGATGGTGATATGCAACAGAAGCTGTGAATAGAAAGGTCCATGCAATTGAGTGGCCCCAAAGCTTAAGCTTCAGCAGCTTCATGGTAATGTAATGGGTAACCCTCCATTCCCATTACGCCAACCCAATTAAATCTATATGCCTAGGGCTAACAGGATGGGATTAATTGTTTTTCCTATCTTGCTAGATAGCATATTTATTATAGTACAATCACCTACTGTTAACATATCTGTTTTAAGCAATAAAAATTAAAGGAAGAAAGGAGCATCACCATGGCTTGTTCTGCTATGTCCGGAGTTCAGGTTATGATTTCTATTATATTGCTTGAATTGTGAACCTGCATCTGAGATTTCTCTCCTTAAGATACTTCCATAGCATTAGTCTATGACTTGGACAGGAAACCAATTTTTTTTTTTTTAGTTTTATACTGCAGATTTTATTTTGGCTTAACTTTAAATTATCCAAGGAAGTTTTCACAATGCTTTAGGATTAAATTCTAGTAAATTTCTTAACTTAGCCTAGATCTCATTATTCAAATTTTGGTACCAATTTATCAGCAGTGAAAACATCAACTGAATTCTTGTCACAAATGCAGAATATCATGCTTTGTCCTGATTCCACTGAATCATAATTTGCATTTCAAAAATACCAAAAATATTATAGATATCTTCAATATTAGATTCTGAAAAGTATTGGTCTTACTATGGTTAATTATATGAATTAATTTGGTCATTTCCATGAACTTTTGGTTCACTGATTTTTATCTTTCATTTTCTATATTTCTAATGGAGGATACATTGTAACTTTCGGTAAGTGACATACTATACTCAGTATAATTTAGGGTATATTGCCCTGCTTCTACAAACTTAAATTTCTACAGCCTGTTGGATGTGCTTACCATTTGGTTATGATTCAGCATGAAATCTATTTTATTGCAAAAGAATCTTATTTTCACTATAGAAAATATGAAAAATAAAAGAATATTTATGCATAATATATAGAATAATATTGATTATATAATAATATATAAAATCTACATATGTATATGTAAATCCACTACCAAAGGATGTTGTGACATAACTTTTACATTATTGATGTTTAAGGGACATGTATATGAAATACAATTAATTGTACTCTTCAAAATTAACATTGCAGCACAAATATTACTCTTTTCTCTTTCAGTGTTAAGATTAAATGAATATTTGAAATACTTTTTTGGGTTACATTCCCTTTTATTCTATTTCTTAATTATTGTAATCTGTACCATTCACATGGGAATGATAACTGCTGCCATCTTTAATGCAAGAAATATGAGTAATTTTCAATAACAATGGTTGCTCATCAAGCACAAAATGTCTAGAATTCAAATTCTATATAACCTGCATCTTCAAGTGTTCATATTTCTTCACCTCCACTCTAAGATGACAAGTGATCACTGATCCTTCTCAGCTGCTGAAGATCTGTATCATAATTTGTTTTTTCTGAAAGAAAATTTTGTACTTTTTCCCTTAGTTTTTCAAAATCCTAAGTAAATAAATAAATAAATAAACCATTCCATTTTCCCAAACCTTACACATATGTGTAGTCAGAAACTGTCTTTCTTTCTTTTTTTTATAGTCAAATTAAAAAAAAAAAGAAAAAGTAAAAATATAGTTGCCTTAAGTCTTTTTAGTCCTTATTCTTCTCAGAATTAAACTGCTTCCCCCACAACCATCCAGGGAATAATCTCAGTGTTTTTCTACTAGTCTTCCAATTGTCAAATGAAGTGATTGCAATTTAATCTCCCTCCTTGTTTTAGTATCTACTTTCAACTTATCATTCAAATTTATTCCATTGTTTAGGTGGGATTCCATTAGAGTTGACCATGTCTTTCATTGTACTGCTGCTGACTTAGTACATCCCTTCAGTACAGGATCCTTTGCTGTTCTCAATGATTGCTTTTCTCATTACACTAGAAGAACCTTGAGCAAGAGGACGATTATGTTACTCTTTCTCGACTACTTAACCATGTCCTGGTGGTGCTTTCCAAATCTTAGATTGTATTGGTCCTATCTGAAGTGATCTCTGGTCATCTGATCCATTGATTCTTTTTTGTTTGTTTTTTTCAGGACTAGGCAAGGGCTCTGCCACTGAGCTAAATCTCCAACCCCCCATTGATTCTTTTAATATCCTTTTACTATTCATGTACTGTCAGTCCTGGGGCTTCTGTTGCTGCTCAGAGCATTTATTCTCTGTGATTTCCCTACTACTTATTATTAATAACCATAGGGGGTGAAGATCACGAATAGCTAATGAGGAGTGATGTTTAGGGGAGAAGGAAAAATTAAATAGTCATTATAACAATTTTTGTAAGAACTAGTTAAATGTATACGATAAGTAATCATAGCTGCTTACGAGAGTATACTTTTACGTATCCAGTATCCAGCAGCTTAATTCATGTCATCTGTTTTATCTGTGTCATTTGTGCTCTTGGAGCCAGGAAAAGAAAGCACTTCTGACTGGAATATTGCTTTCAGGACAAAAGAGTAAGGGAAAGTGGGAAACCATGTTCTGACCCTGAAGTCTCTGCTCACAAGCCACACACTGCAGAGCTAGTCATGCGTCCAAACCTCAAGTCAGAGATAACCAACAACTACATTTGAGAAACATAGCATAGTTATTAACTCAGTACACTTTCTATAAAATAATTACTAAAATTATTAATAATTATGATGAGAGGAGATACACATTAACTCTAGCACCACAAATCACTAATCCTAGTTCAATCCTATAGGGACAATCTCAAAAACAAATGGAAATTTATTGTCTGAAGATGGAAAAAGTCAACAAGTATTATTTTTTGTATTGGAAACAGCTACAAATTCTAAATGTTTGAAGGAGTTTGAATATAATTATTATTTATTTTTATTAGCCCTCTAGTATATGATCATATAATCATATTTTAATTAGAATCATAGCTAACATTTAATGAACAAAACACTGTCCTAGGGCCTGCACTAAAAGATTGCCATTTATTTTATTTTTAAATCTTCACAACATCCCTTTAAAGAACGATTGCAATCTCTGACAAATGAGCCAACAGGCACAGAGATATCTCTGACAAATGAGCCAACAGGCACAGAGATAGAAAGCAACCTGCTCAAGGTAGTTTGTACTAAAAGCAGTGGAGAAAGTTTTCAGGTATGAGTCTACTGAATTATGTCATTGTTACATCTTTTATTATGCATAACTTCAGCACTTTTCATAAAAATGCAATATTCTTTGATTTTGCTTCTGTTTAAAAGAACAGTAATGGTGTTTTATGGAGTAATTTTTAAATTAAATAGTATTTACCCTGGGCATCCACAAGAAATTAATATTCTTATCTTGGTATCTGAGATAAAAATTTTTAAGTTGAAAACTGAAAATTTCCACCAGATTTCCCAATAGCTATCTGTTTCTGAAAAATTAATAGTTCGTTCATTATTCAGTTTGATTATTTAAAAAGCATTATGAACAATTTCTCATGGTGAGTGCCTGAACTTTCCCCTCATTTATGGGACATTGTTTGCTGCCTGAGGCAAAATACTGGTATAACTGATGAGATTTATGAAACATTCTTATTCCAATGTAATTCTATTTAATGAATGAATAAATTAAGTGACTTATTTTATATTTGTGCATTTAATGTTCTGTTTAACTCTGGAGATGGTATAATGTTTACATTTTTGCTATAATGAATTTCCATGCTTTAAAAATACACACATTTCATTTGTACATTATTAAAATGAGAAACTTTTGAAAATACTGTTCTGTTTATGAACTAGTTAACTCTTTATAATTTCGTATTTTATTTGACTCCTCCAGCTATCTCTGACATAGTTCTTCAATTTGCTAAAAGAGTTAGGGAATTATTTTCATTTTATGACTTTGAAATTTTAATGAGAACTTAAAATTTTAATATTCAGAAGGATATTTTTACCTTTGAAAAATTGTTTACAAAATAGTTTTCTTTCTTTTTTAACAGGTTTTATGTTTGAATCATTAATATACCCATTTGAGGATAATTTATTCTGCAAGCATTTTAGATATTAGCATCAATTCTATTTGACTACAAGACATTCTGGAGAGTTGAGATGTTTGTAACTATCTCTCCAGTGTAGCACAAATATATATTTTCATATATATATTACTTTATTGTGCAAAACACAAGATTGATTATTACCATTAATAGATTATTTGATCTTAGGTATGTGCCTTTAACTCATTAAGCCTCAATTAATTTAGAACATTGGTAAATTAGAGATGAAAATAAAAAAAAGCTGCATGAATCTCCTATGTGACAATTCTACAAAGCCCTAGCCAGGTGAGCACATGGAACATTCTCAACTTAGTTCAAATGTCTGTTTGTTTGCTTGTTTGTTTTTTAATAAATATAAGAATTCTTTTTTTAACTATTAAAGGAAATAATTTTTATATATTCAAGGAAACTGAAGGTGAAATGCTTCAAGCTAACAAGGGGGCTGAAAAGAAAAGAGAAGATTATGTACAAATAAAGACTAATGAGGAACAGAATCCTTAAGAAGTGAAAGCAGATGGAATTTCAAATAGAAGAGGATGTGTTGAAATTATTTCAAGTTGTCCACATTTCTATTTGGTGATCTGTCATGGAGACCATTAGAAGGTTACAGCTCACTTTTGCACAAAGTAGTCAGTCCATTTTTTAAAATCCTATTTCAGAAATTTCTTATAGGAACTTTAAGAAGTGTTTATCTCTTTACCCAATTGTGAGCTTGATTTTTTGTATGAAACTTTTAATGTGATTAATTATATTCAAATTCAGGATATACAATAGATCTAATAGCTCTAGATATATAAACAGAATTTATATGTGTATATATATGTGTATGTGTGTTTACAGAATTCAGAATATATAATAGCTTTAGATATATAAAGTTTATAAAAAAGTAAAGAGAGTTATTCCTTTCTTAGAAAATTATTAAAATTGCTAAAATGTTTTGTGGTATGTCGTCTTGTGTTGACTAATTTTATTTTATGTGCATTGCAAAGTTATCTAAAAACATTATCTATGAAATATTAGGAGCATCTATTCTTTCTGTTAGTGATTTCTATTCAAACAGTTGAGAATTAATACCTTAACCTATTCCTCCTTTAAATTTCTAAATTTATTAACATATTATCTTTTGCCCCTACCAGCAACTCTTTAGATTCATTTCATTTCAATGGGATATTCTGCATTACATTTAATTAGCATTGTTAATTTGAAATATTGTTATAAAATTAATACATAGAAATGCTTTTAAAAGTAGAAAAAATGGGAATGAAGGAAAATATATTTGCTTACCTCTGAAACACTGGATAGGGATGATTTTCATCAATCATTTCACATGTTTTTCCAGTAATGCTATGCTCAAGTTCATATGGAACAACAGGAGACCCAGACTAGCCAAAACACTACTCTATAGAAAAGAAGAAATAGGGGGCATCTCAATCCCTGACCTGAAATTATATTACAGAGCTGTAGTAGCAAAAACAGCATGGTATTGGTATCAAAACAGAACCGAAGACCAGTGGAACCGAATAGAAGATCCTGAGGCAAACCCCCATATCTTTAACTATTTGATATTTGATAAAGGGGGCAAAAGTATAGTGTGGAAGAAAGATAGCCTGTTCAACAAATGGTGTTGGACAAACTGGACTGCCATTTGTAGACAACTGAAGCTAGATCCTTATCTTTCACCCTGCACAAAAATTAAATCAAAATGGATCAAAGACCTGAATATTAAGCCTACAAC
>PVKS010011367.1:0-56944 GCA_004027875.1 Aplodontia rufa | reverse complement strand
ATGCTAAGGGGAAAACATTTGAAGAGAAAAGGAAAATGAACAGAAAAGATTTACTAACTATGAAATAAAGCAGGAAAGAAAGAAATAGAAAAGAAGATACAGATCCGAGGGGAAGCTAGGATAGCTGTGGCCTAATATAGGAAGGGTAAAAGGGTTGTTGGCAGGCTTTGGGTTATTGCTCAAATATAAGGGCAGTAGTGTTCCCTGAGGATTATGTTTTTCAGGCTTAAAATATTTCAGTTACTATGCACTGACTAGAGTCCTTCTTCTCAAGAATGATAGCAGGGCTAGGACTGATGGGTAAGAGTGAATCAGAGATATGCTAAATAGGAAAAAGAAGGGAAAAGAGAGAGAAACCTTAAAAACAGGCTACCAAACTAAGAAGAACTACTATTGCTAATTGTCCTTCTAAGAGGAGAGAGAAAAAAGAAAAGAGGCGGGATGGAAAAAGAAAAGGAAAAAATAAAAAAAAATTTAAAAAGGGGGGGAGGGGTAGGAGTTAACTGTTCTACAACATTAGCATTATAGAAAAGTAAAAAACCGTTAGAGTTTTTATATCTTGGAGAACCAGTAAACTCCACCTTATATCACCTTGGTACACACCTAGAAAATGAAGTCGAATTAAAGGTTAAAAAAAAAAAAGGGGAAAATTTATACTTAATAGAAAAACTCCTGGAAGTATCGATAGTATGATTGTCTCTGGTCCTTTCAGGGAATGGATCTTCTATTTCTGGCTGGATATGACCAGCTTTAACTTTTTTTTTTTTTGAAAATGTATTCAAGGGGTCTGAAAGTCAGAAGATAATGTTATCAGGGCTCCATCTGCTGGTAGTTGTCGGACATGACTTCTGTGATCCCTGCAGTGGGGGTCAGCCTCTCAGCCCTTCTGCTGAGACTGCCTGTGTTCCTCTGCTGGATCCAGGCACCGTCCTATGAGCCTGTTTTGCAGACCTGGGGGAGGCTGGTCCAGAGCAGGAAGTGTGGTCTCAAAAATGGATGCTCCTCCTCCCTCGCTGCTCCCACAACTTCCCTAGGGCTTCAGCCAAGCCTTCTGGTCCCGTCTCCTCCCTGGATCTCCGCTGCTTCCTGAAGGGGCACCCAGAGCTTGCTCTGTGGTCCCAAAGAGGTTCCGCCCTAATAGGGCGGGCTGGGAGTGTGGCTACCAGCAAGCGGACAAGGCCCCAGCCGAATCCGCCCCGCCTCCTCCGGGCAAGCCTCCGCTCCGCACTTGCTTGAATGATATTTCCAGTCTCCGATCCCATCGCAAAACGGAACGCAGGTCCCAGAGGGGTCCTTGCGAGAACACTGATTTTAAAGTTGCGCGGGTTTTTCTTTGCAGATGTGACTCGGGCTGGCTGGAGTGTAGGCGTGGCGGCTGTTGCCGCGGGGTGGCTGCAGCCGAGACAGATCAGAACAAAACCCCAGGTCGCTTCCAAGTTTCTATTTCTCAAATCTACTGCCAAGATTAGGACTGGTGGTTTATATTACCAATCTCCCCAAACGCACCTGGAAATACTGGCGGGAAGTTGGAGAAATCCCGATCAGTCACGGAGGTTCAGGGAAAGCCTTTTGTCTTCAGAACGCCATCTTGATCTCTCCTCTTTGGTAGACTTTTAATTCAATATGGATTTCAGTGCCTGTGATTGGGCTATTTAGGAATTCAATATCATCCTGAGTCAATTTAATGATGTTGTATATGTCAAGAAATTTATCCATTTCTTCCAAATTATCAATTTTGGAGGAGTATAGGTTTTCAAAATATGATCTTATAATTTATTGGATTTCCATGGGGTCAGTGGTGATCACTCCTTTTTCATTGGAGATTTTATTGATTTGCTTCATTTCTCTCCTTCTTTTGTTTAGATTCACTAGGTGTCTATCTATCTTGCTTATTTTTTCAAAGTACCAGCTCTTTGTTTCATAAATTCTTTTTATTTTTTATTTATTTTTTGTTCTCAATTTCATTGATTTCAGCTCTGATCTTGATTATTCTGTCTTCTGCTGGCTTTGGGGTTAGATTGTTCTTCGTTTTGAAGGGCTTTGAGATGAAGCATAAACTTATTTATTTGAGATCTCTCTTCATTTTTAATGTGGGCACTCAGTGCTGTAAATTTTCCCCTTAGGAAAGCTTCCATGCTGTCCCAGAGGTTTCAATATGTTGTGTCTTCATTTTCATTCTCTTCCAAGAATTTTTGAATTACTTCTCTCATGTCTTCTTGGATCCTTTCTTCATTTAATAGGTTATTATTCAATCTCCATGAATACATATGTTTTCTGTTATGATTATTACTGTTGATCACAAGGGTCATAGTATTGTGGTCTGAAAGGATGCACAGAATAATGTCTACTTTTTTATATTTGCTGAGATTATCTTTATGAACCAGAATATGGTCTATTTTGGAAAAGGATCCATGTACTGCAGAGAAGAAGGTGTATTCTGCTACTTGGGATGGAAAATTCTATATATGTCTATTAAGTCCATTTGATTTATGGAGTTATTTAGGCTGGAGATTTCTTTATTGATTTTTTGTTTTGATGATCTCTCTAATGGTGACAGTGGAGTGTTGAAGTCTCCCAGTACTATTGTTGTTGTGACCCGCGAGTGGTTTGATGTCATGGAGTAATTTATTCATAGTTGGGTGCACTGTTGTTTGGAGAGTAAATATTAACTATGGTTATTTCTTCCTGTTGAAGGGTTCCTTTTAGTATTAAGTAGTGGCTTTCTTTATCTCTTCTGATTGATTTATGTTTGAAATTTACTTTGTCGGATGTAAGTATAGCGACACTGGCTTGTTTTCTTGGGCTGTAAGCATGGTAGGTTTTTTCCTAACCTTTCACCCTTAATCTGTGGATGTCATTGCCTGTGAGGTGAGTTTCTTGTAAGGAGCATATGGTTGGATTTTGTTTTTTGATCCAATCAGCAAGTCTGTGTCTTTTGAGTAGTGCATTTAAGCCATTCACATTCAGTGCTAAAATTGAAGTGAGTAATTGATTCACAGTCATTGTGTCTTAGTTAGCTAGTTCTGTGGTTGTCTTGAATAGTTATTGCTGAGTGATGCTTTTACTGAATTTCTTCAGTTTGTGGGTTTGGGGTATCAATTGCTTGTTCTTCTGTCTGGAGTGTTTCCTTGAGAATTCTTTGTAAGGCACGTTTTCTGTTGACAAGTGCTGCCAGTTTCGTTTTATCATGAAAAGTTCTTATTTCTCCATCAAATTTGAAGCTGAGTTTTGCTGGGTATAGAATTCCTGGCTGCACATTGTGGTCATTTAGATGTTGAAAGATATCATTCCAAGACCTTCTTGCTTCCAGAGTCTGTGTTGAAAAATCACAGACAATTCTTATTGGCTTGCCTCTGAATGTGATTTGGTGTTTCTCCCTTGCTGCTTTTAATATTTTCTTGGTATCCCTATTGTAAATTTTGAATATGAGATGTCTTGGTGAGTTTCTGTTTTGATTAGGCCTATTGGGTGCCCTGTAAGCTTCCTGGATGAGCATATCTGATTCTATTTTTATGTGAGAAAATTTTTCATTCACAATTTCTTTGAGAATATTCCTCATACCATTGGTGTGTGTCTCAATTTCTTCCTGTATTCCAATTACTCTCAGATTGTTTCTTCTCATTTCATTCCAGATAGTTTTTTAAATTCTGGTCATGATCTCTTAATTGCTTTTCTTTTTGATGTCGGTGAGCTCTAGCTTGATCAACCTGTCATCATTATCGGATGTTCTTTCTTCAATAGTAGAGGTTCTATTTTCTACTGAAGTTAGTCTATTATTAAATTCTTGCATGGTCCCTCTCATGTCATTGACTGCAGATTTTAGGTCTGAAACTTCCTTTTTGAGGGAATCGATTTCTTTAATGACAGAGTTTCTCAAATCTTGAGTTTTCTCATTTATTCCCTTCATTTTCTCTTCTTAATTTGTTGCTCCTTTTTGTTATCAGCTCATTGATATATTGTTCTAGATTTTCATCCTGGTCCCTGGCCATAGCCCCCTTACTAAGGGAGTTTTGGGATTGATGTGAACCTCTTCGAGTTTGATTTCTCATGTCTGAAGAGATTCTTCTCTCTTATTTGACTGGTGATTCCTTTGTGGAAGCAATACAAGACTCGGTGGTTCTTTTTCCTGTCTCCTGCCTTAAGGACTAAGCTGTTGGATTGGAAAATCTGTCCAGACCCTTACTTGAAATGGGGTTTTGTCAGGAAAGTTGATTTCAAAAGACTACCCCCTTTACTGTGAACTGTTTGTTACCCTTACAGATTTCAACACCTCATGCACTAGTAGCAAATTGTTAATATGTACAACCAAAGCTTACAATAAACAGTAGTAAATTAGTTATTTAGAACAGACTGTAATAGCCTTTTGAATTTGGCATATGCAACTAGTGTTAGTGATAATCAATATTTTTGGCAACACTAGTATTTAACTATCACATATGTCAGACTTCAGGAATAAATAAGTGTTATTCAGATGAACAATCACAGAAGTAATCGTTACGCAGCCTTAATAGTGGGGGGTTGAAGAAAGTTAATTAATTGGGAGTCAGAGAGGGAGGGTAATGCCAGTGAAATTTAGAGAGGAGATTATATAGACCAATTATGGACAGCGAGAAAGTGGAGGAGGTAAAGAATTTGCTGTAGAAAGAAAAACAAATTGCTAAAAGGAAAAAAATTTGAAAAACAAAGAAAATAAAAAAATTAAAAATTACTAAATTTAAAATGAAGGAAAAAGAAAAATGTAGAAAAGAAAATATAGGGAAGCTAGGATAGCTGTGGCCTAATATAGGAAGGGTAAAAGAGTTATTACTAAAATTTGGGTGATCATTTAAGGGAAGAAGTTATCCCTGTGAATTATGCTTGTCAAGCATAATCTATTTCAAATACTATATGCACTGACCAGAGTCCTTCTTCTCAAGAATGAGGACAAGGATAGATAGTATGGATAAGAGGAAATAAGAGAGATGATAAAATAGGGAAAAGGGAAAAGAGAAAGAAACCTAAAACAGGCTATCAAAACAGGAAGAAATATTATCATTATTTTTTCCTAAAGGAAGAAAAAAAATAGAAGAGTGCAGGGGATAACTGCCCCCAGAAATTAACAGGGCAGGGAAACAAAAACAGCTAGTGTTTTTATATATCGAAGAACCAGTAAACTTTTCCAGTTATTGCATTAGTACACATCTAACATGCAAGCAACAACAACAGCAAAAAAAAAAAAATTCTTAATAGTAAAAACTTGAAAGTATAGTCAGTAAGAGTGTCTCTGGTCCTTTGGGGAGGAGATCTTCACTGTCTGACTGGGTATGAAAAGCTGGGTCTCTCATTTGGGACTTTCAGGGGATCTGGAAGTCAGAAGTCTTATGTTTTCAATGCTCCATCTGCTGGTGGTTGCCAAAACTGACTCCTGTGACATTAGAGCTGGGGCAAGAAGTTCCACTGGCTTAACAGTGAATGTCCTCCTGTCTGTGGTGGGAGTGGTTAGTGCTGATCAACGTTCCCCTTTACTCCACTACCCAAACCCCTTATGTGAAAAGAATTCAGGCCCTGACCCAAGCCTTCTCCTCCCGATTCAGCCTGTGGTCTGTGGCCGGCTCCAGATGCAGTTTTAAGAGCCTGCTTTGCAGACCTTAGGAGGGCTGGCCCTAGTCGGGGAGTGTGGAATCCTCCAAGGGCTTTAAAGATGGATGCTTGGCTCCCACACCCTCACAGCTCCTGCACCTGCTTCTGCAGCACAACCTGCTTCTCTGTGCTTGTCTGCAGGCAGCTTCCAGACACTATTCTCGCCTCCAGACAGAGAATAAGCATGGGAAGTGATTTTGCAGAAATGCTTTCTTTAAAGCACAGTGGGTTTTCTGCACCAATGTGTTCATGGACTGTTAGTCTCCACACCCAGTCCTGGGAGGAATGTAAGCAAGGCAGAGCGGCCACTGGCCGCGTCCCAGCTGGATGGAAGAAAACAGTTCCATTCGTTTCTCCCAAGTCACTGCTCCTCAAAACCACTGAGCAAATTAGGATTGAGGTTTTAAGATGCTAATCCCCCAAATGCACCTCAAAATGCTGGAGAAGAGCTGGGAATTTCCTGTTCAGTCTCAGAGCCACTGGGGAAGCCTTCTCTCTTCAAATCACCATCTTGGGGTCCGCTCTGAGAACTGACTTTTAGAAGCAGATTCTCCTAAGTCTCTGTGATGCTGAATTTTATGTGTCCACTTAGAGTACATTTTATGATGAGATCAACATTTAAGTCACTGAAATTTGAGTGAGCAGACTGCCTTCCATAACATGGGTGAGCCTCATTCAATCAGTGGAAGTTCAATAGAACAAAAAGACTGACATCCCTGAGCAAGAAGAAATTCTCCAGTAGATTGCTTTCAGGCTTTATTTGCACCATCAGCAGTCCTGGGTCTCTAGCCTGTCAGCCTACACTGCAGATTTGGGAATTGCAAGCCTCCATATTTGTGTGAGTTAATTCCTTACAATCATTCTCCTTCTACAAGTAAGTATACAACCTATTGGTTTTGTTTCTCTATAGAACCATAAGTAAAACAATCTCCTAAGAATTTTTGTTATCCATGTTCCTTTTGGAAAATTACAGAACTTAGGCTTCCCAGAGCTTCGCCAGGGAGTACAATGATACAGGAGATAGACTCAGACTTTAAAAACAGACACAGGTTCAAATTCTGGCTCTGCCATCAGACTTAGACACATCATTAAATCTTTCCAAATCTCAGCAATCTCGTCTAGTGAATTGGAATGAGAATGACTGTAGAATTGGCTAATATTTGGAAAGCTCCTGGCATATAGTAGATATTCTATAAATTATATTTAACATTATTAACCAAAAAGTCAATATTTTTGAAACTCTGAATGATCACTAACTTGTCTAGGCCTCATTTGAGCTGGTAAAAAAAAATGTACACTCCTGGAATCTCAGAGAAAATCCTGGCTTTCATTCACTAATCAATATTCAGCCAAAGACTGACCTATTTTTGTCATTTCTCTGCATGTTAAAACTCAGGTAATCAACTTCATTGTTTAGCTGCATTTATCTCTACAAAGTTATTCATAATGAGATCACAATTAGGTGCAATTATCTCCAGAGACTGAATTGTAATCACCACAGAATGGAATTAAATTTCCATATTATAAAGGAATTTAGGAAATAAAGTGTCTTGCCACCTTTGACGAACTATTCATTTCCTCGTCTTTTTGCACAAAGTTATAATTTAGAAAACTGTTTTTCCCAACAAAATCCAGTGGGGAAGCTCACAGGTTTTCTACCTCAGAGCTGGTTTTTCCCTGGATAAGACTCCTCACAGGGGAAACTTTGGCTTTCTTGAGTACATGTTAAATGATAGATATTAAGGTTATATGTCACTCCTTTTTATCTGATTTCACCCCTACAGCATCTCCATAAAGTTGGCATTAAGAATCCTATTTTAGTGATTTAAAAATTTAGGCTTAAAATGATGTGGTAAATTACCCAATGTCATCGGCATTGAAATCCAGTTATAACTTACTCCAAAGTCTGCTGTCCTCAACACCACATCACCTCCTTCAGATCAACAGCAACAGATATTTTTTTCCAAAAATACATCAATCCCTGAGCCTAATGAAGATTCTACAACATGAGCAAAATGGTTCTTTCTCATTGCCCAGAAAAGTTTAATAAGCATGCCATTTGGCTCTTTGCCTTGTGTTGCTATAATACAATAGATATAATAAATATAATATAATTAATTTAGCATAAAATAATGCAATATAAATAAAACAAACCTGGGTCAGTTTCTTCCAACCCTCTTCTGGAATTTCACCTGAATGATTACAACATCTTTTTATTATACATTCTAACTCCTACAGCCAGAACTGAATTTCTCTTCTGTTTATTGTCAAACTACTTAAAATAGTCTATACACTGTCCTACTCTCCCTTGATGCCTAATCCATTCTAAAGTGGCTTCTGTCTCTATCATCTTATCACATGGATTCTGGATGAGGTTATTTTTCAGAGCAAGATTTGTTTCTCTTGCTTTCTGGATTTTTACACTGGTTTTCCTCCCACATCTCTGAGTGTTTTCCTCAGTGTTGACCCAGCTCCCCCATGCCATCCTCAATTACAGGACTTATCAGCTCTCTCTCCTGGTCATCAGACTATGATTCTTGCATTGTGTATATATAAGAAAAATTCAAAAGTATATTCATCTAAATGTCAATCAAGATTACTTAAGGAATTTACAGATAAACATGAATGTGTATTGCATTACTGTAACAAATACCTGAGATAATGAAGTTTATATTGGCTCACAGTTTTTAAAGTTTCAATCCATGATCAATTGACCCCATTTTTTTAGAACTGTGATGCCTCAACCTGACAGGAACACATGGCAGAGGAAATCCACTCACCTCACAGACAGGAAGTGACAGAGGGGAAGACTATGGGGCTGGCATCCCACTCTCCCTTTTAAGAGCCCTCCCCCAGTGACCTAACTTCCTCCCACTAGGTTGCTCCTCTTAAAAATTTCACCACCTCCCATTATCCATTATTGCCATGGACTGGGGACTGAGACTTATCATGTGGACTTTTGAGGGACATTCCAGATCTGAACTATAGCAATGTACCATTTATTAAATTACAGAAAATATGCTACTTTGTTGAAGCTTTTTAAATGAAAAAGAAATGTAGAGAGCTGTTTTGGCACCTCTCTTTTCTCTGCTGGGAATTCAGAGAGAGCTCTTATTTTTTAGAGCAGTCCTTGACCAAACAGGCAGAATTCCAAGCAGAGTCTCACCCTAAACTGTGGCTGTCGGGCAGACAGATGGGACATTGTCAGTGTTCCTACAAAGGGTGGTGCTCTCACTTGACAAGGGAGGTGGCTAAGGCTCCTGCCATCTGTTACTCAATGATCCATTCAGGACTGCCTTACTGATATCTGCAAAGAGCCTTTTGTTTCCTAAATTCAATCCACCGGGAAACATTTCTCCCAAAAGAGCATCATTTGATGGAGAAAAAATAAAACATTTCTAGCTCCTTTAAAACAAATTTTGTTCAAATCAGTACTATATCGTACTTAAAAGTAGTAAAAACCGGGGGAGGGGGGGTCTGTCCATTTGACTTTGAAAAATACACAAACCAATATGTTTTTTGAAATAATGTGAACCAGTCAAAGGCTCAAAGAATAATTTATCCCCTAGCTATTATAGGAAAGAAAGTCTGTGACAAACACTCTATCAAGTCAGATATTTCTTTACTAGCATAGAATAATGAGAAGACAATAAGATTTGGGCTCAGATGTGCCTGAATTTAAATTCTAATTCTTTCATGGATCAGTTGTATGATCTTACTAAAGTGCCTACCTATTTTCTCTGAGTTTCTGTTTCTTCATCTATAAAATGATTGTGTAAACACCCAATTAAATTTTTGTCAATATTCAAAGATATGATGATGTAAAACCCCTGGCAAACTACAAGTGCTCAATTTGTTAGCCCACTATCATCTTCTGTTCAGCCACTTTTCTATGCAACAGGTGTCATCTGACTAAAGATGAAGATATTCAAATTGGGGAAAAAAAGTTAATTTTGACCCCTACCTAATACTATACAAAACTGAATTCCAGGTCACTCATACATATAAAAATTAATGGTGTTAATAGTAAAATTTCTGAGAGATAAACTAGGAAAACACATTCATGACCTTGAAGTTGAAAAAGATTTCTTAAACAGGGCAGAACATGCACTACCTTAAATTCAAATTCTAATAATTTGGACTACATTTAGGTCATTAACTTCTCTTCATCAAAAGATATTACCAGATAAAAATACATGCCACAAAGTAAGAGAAGATATTTGCAATGAAGACATATAAAAAGATTACATACCCAGAAGAAAAGAGTATAGGATATAATCAGAAAAAACAGACAATTCAGTAGAAGCAGAAGACTTAAAATATTACTTCCCAAAATGAGATCTCCAAGTGGCTAATAGCTACAGGAAAAAAAAAGTATCCTATTCCATTAATCATCAGAGGAGTCCAGATAAGACACTATAAGAACCCTATCAGAAACAACTGTAGTATTAAAAAACCTGTACTTACAAAGTAAATGAACTGGGACTCCCATCATTAACTGCTAGTGGTGGGGAGTGTTAATTGGCACAACTTCTTTTAAAGTTTGATGCTCATGACCATTAAGGCTGCTTATGTCTCACAGATCCACACTCAGCAGAGCTGCATGTACAAGATATATGTAGTGGAAGTCAAAAAGTGAAAACAATGAAAAAATCCTTCAGTAGTAGAATAGTTAGATAAATCATGGCATGTTCATAGGCAGGAATATTCTATAGCAATGACTATTAATATCTTACTACTATGCACAGTAAGATGAATAATGAGGAAAAAAATCAGACCTCACAACGTGTCTCCTTAAAATTCTAGTATGATAAATTCAAAAAGAGGCAAGATTAATTGAGGATAGAAGTCAGATAATTGTTATATTTGGCAAGGGTTTTGAGACTGAGAGAGTTCATAAGAAGGCTCTATAGAGAGCTGGTAATTCTCTGTTCTTGCTTTGGGTGCTAGTTATATGTACATGTTTATTTTGTGAACTTTCACGGAGGTGTACACTTTTTGTATATATTTTATGCTTTAGTATTTTTTAAGTGACCCATGAAAGCCACTTTTACACAAAGCCTTAAGTTTCTCTTAGATCCATAAAGGAATACAATACTAGTACCCTGAACATGACCTTACCCCTTCAATGTACATTATCCAATAAAGTAGCCATTGACTACATGTAGCTTTGAATTGTGGTCAAGCTACCAAAACTCCATTATTAGATATTTTAAATTTTATTTTCAGAGGTAATATTTGATATAGTTGTTGAAAAAGTGTGTTTGGACCAACTTGAGTATGTTAACTTGCTCTTTAATTTATAAAATTTCTAAAAAATGAAATACAAATCAAGGGGCTGGAGCAGTGGCTCAACAGTTACAGCACTTGCCTGGCATGTGCAAGGACCAGGTTCAAACCCCAGCACCACATACACAAATAAGTATCAGAAAAACAGACTTCAGATGAAAAAATAAATAAAGTTGATTGCCCCTCTCTGTCTCCATCCCATCTTAAAAAAAAAAAGAAATACAAACCAAGAATTACTGATATAGCATCTGAATTGATGCTAAGATACATACCAGATTTTGAAGATTTAATAAAAATTGTAAAATAGCTCATTAATAATTTTCATATGGACAACATTGAAATAATAGTATTTTAGATATAATGGATTAAATAGCATATTATTAAAATTATTCGTATCAGTTTCTTTTTAATATGGTTACAAGAAAGTTGAAAATTATACATATTTTTTGCATTATTTTTCTGTTGGGAGAACAAACATAGGTAAATGTGCTCTTTCTAGACTTTGCTTATTATTTTAGTCAGCTTTTTGCTGCTTCAACTAAACAACCTGAAAAGAACAATTTTAGGAGGAAAAGGCTTATTTAGGGACTCATGGTTTTGGAAGTCTTAGTCCATCCGAGACTGGCTCCATTCCTTGGGGCTCAAGGTGAGGTGGTACCTCATGGCAGTAGGCATGGCTCCAGGGAGCAGGGAGCTCAAGACATCTCATCAGGAAGCAGAGCAGAGAGAGAAGTTCCACACCAGATACAGAATATGTACCTCAAAGGCACGCACCCAATGACCCACCTCATCTAGCCACAGTTGACAGTCAATCCCTATTAGGATTAACTCACTAATTGGGTTAAGGCTTTTATAACCCAATCATTTCACCTCTGCCTTCCTGAATTGGCTTACATGAGCTTTCGGGGGACACCTCACATTCAAACCGTAGCATTCCACTCCTGGCCCCCAAAAGTTCCTCAATCTGACAATGGAAAATACATTAGTCCATTTTCAAGAGTCCCCATAGTCTCAACAGTTCCAAGTTTGCCCAAAAGTCCAAGTCCAAAGTCTCCTCTGAGACTCTTGGCAAACTCTACATGTGAACCCCTAAAAAGAAAACAAATCAAGCTACATATGTCCAATATATAATGGCACATAAGAAATATTTCCATTCAGACAAACAGGGGTATACAAAGAAGGAATGGGACAAAAAGAATCCAAAATCAGCTGGACAAACAAATCCTGCACTTCCATGCACAGCGTCTGGAGTCTGTGGCATCTTGTGTTCTTTACAAAAGGCTTGTGCAGCTCCACCCCTGTGGCCTCCACAGCTGCAGTCCACACGGCTTCTCTGTTGGCTTGTCTGCACTCAATTCCCATAGCTTTCCTCAGCAGTGGTTCCACAGTACTGTCATGTCTTTATCTCGAGGTTCTCCACTACAGCTTTGGCTTCCTCCTCACATCTCCATGCATTTTTCTCTCAGGGGCTGCCTACAGGGATGCCACCCTGAGGCACTTTGCCTGGCCTCCCATGCCTTCATTTGAAATCTCACTGGAAACCTCTTCAACTCCCTAACTCCAGCATCCTGCAATCCTGCAGAAGCAGCACCCCGTGGTTGCCGCCAAGGTCTGCTGTCATCTTGAGCAGTAGTGAAGCCTCTAGGTAGCACTGCTGCAGAGCCTTTGAGTGCCTGGGTGGCTGAGCACATTGAGAAACCTTCCTAGGCCCCCTTGTGCAAGAAGGGAGCCTGACTGGTATTTCCCCAAAGGAATTTTTACTATCACTCCCTTGCACCTGAGATAGGTGTGGTTTGCCAGTTCCTGAGATTCCCTCCAGCCATATTTATTTTTGCCTCTAGGCAAAGTCTTTAGAATTTTAGTGGTGGTAATGTCTTTAACAGCTGCAACGTCCTTGGCCCCAGTTTTATTTCCACCTTTCAAGTCCAAGCTTTTCCAATCTTTCTGCTCTGCTTTTTGCTCCTGAATATCACAATACATTTGACTAAAAGCTGCCAGCAATACTCATGACACCAACTGAACACTAGGCTGCCTGGAAATTTCATCCACCGGATTAAGAAGCCCATCACCTCTAAAATCAGGCTCAGAGAAAATCTCCAGACATGGGCCAAATGCACACAACTTCTTAGCCAGTACACAACATGAATGGTTTCTAGTCCAATTTCCAATAGAGTCCTCCTCCTCCTGTGAAACCCCTTAAGCTCTGTCTTTGCTTAGCTCAGTCCTATCAGCATTCTGGTTTTCTAAGCTCCCTGCAGAATCACTCATTAAGCTCTGTTTGCAACAAGCTAAAGGTTTTTCACCCTGCATCACCAAACTTTCCAAAATTCCTCCCACAAATTCCAATAAGCTCCAAAAGCTCTTGTCCACATGGTCCAGCTAATCACAGCAACCCCACTTCTGGTACCAAATTCTGTTTTGGTCAGCTTTGTGTTGCTATGACTAAAAAAACCTGACAAGAAAAATTTTAGAAGGAAAAGGTTCATTTAGGGGCTCACAGTTTTGGAAATCTTAGTCCATGCAAGGCCTGCTCCATTCCTCAGAGCTTGAGGTGAGGCTGTATATAGCATGGCATCCTCCAGGAGCAGGGAGCTCAAGGTGTCACATCGGGACACAGAGCAGAGAGAGAAACTTCACACCAGACACAGAATATGTACCCCAAAGGCACACCCCCAATGACCCATCTCCTCCAGTCACACCCTACCAGCCTACAGTTGCCAGTTAATCCCTATCTGGGAATTAACTCACTGACTGATTTATAACCCAATCATTACACTTCAGCCTTCCCAAATTGTTACGTGTGAAATTTTGGGCAACACTTCACAAATCCTAACACTTACAAAATATGTTGGCTGAGTATAAAAACAGCAAAGGCAGTAAATATTCATCAAGTTGGATGAAATTCATAAGGTCAACTTTTTCTCAATCAGAAACTGCAAGAAGTATTTCTTAAGTGTTACAAAAAAAAAAAACTTCTATATATTTTCCAATCTGCCACACAGTGCCTGCTTTCATTATTAACACATCTTTAAGTCCCAAGCTCCTTAGGATGTGAGGCCAAGGCCAAGTCATTCACATCATTGAATCCCAAAACTGCTTGTCTGAACAAATATTAGATGCTTAATAAATACTCACTGGTTAATTTCCAGAAACCCTTCTGGAGAAAAACTGAAGAGCAGCTATTATGTGGAAAGTGTTTTATTTGAAAAGCTGGGCTTTTATACTTTTAGAGCTGCTAGGTAGACTTGAAATAAAAATATCAGTATTTTCTGTTCTTATCTAGAAGTTTCTCTCTTGCTGCTTTGGAGCCTTGTGGACTACAAAACTGCTATTTAAATTGAAGTCAAAGTGTAAACGTAGATAATTAGAAGAAAATAGAACCAAGGACATATTTATTTCATGAGGAATTTCCTCATGACTATCTTGAAAGATTGAAATTGTTCACTACTGTATGTTGAAAAAGAAGCAGAATTATACACTGCTTAAGAAAACAGTATGTGCTTCAGTTATTTCAAGTTAGAATGAAAACAAGCTTTTAAACAATATGAACTGCTGTACAAGTGACAGGCCTCCTTGGAAGATGCTGAGCTCCCAGTTGAAATTATTCATGTAGGTTCTGCATAGTACCTTCTGTGTATGCACTGGATATTTATTTATCTTCTTTGGGGAAAATATCTATTCAGATTTTCATTTATTATTTAATTAGATCATTATATTTTTTGCTACTGAATCATATCAGTTCCTACATTTTATTTTTATTGGTACATTACAGTTGTACATAATGATGGGATTTGTTGTCACATATCCATACATGCACACAACACAATATAATTTGGAGTTCTCTATTAATAGCAGCCCCTTATCAGAAATACAGCTTGCAAATATGTTCACCATTCCACAGGTTGCCTTCACACTTTGCTGATTACTTCCTTTTCTGTGCGGCTTTTTAGTTTGCTTTACCTGTAGCTACTTGCTTTTACTTTTGTTGTCAGTGTTTTGGGCATTATAGCCAAAAAATCAAGACCAAAACCCATGTCAAGGAACTTTTCTGTATTTCCTTCTAGGAGTTTTATGGTTTCAGGTCTTATATTTAAGTCTTTAATTTATTTAAAGTTTATTTTTATATACAGTGTTAAGGGTTGTTTTGCCCTTGGAAATTCTATGTCTCCAGCACTTTTTGTTGAAGAGACTCATCTTTCCTTGTGTGTATTCCTGGCACACTTGTCAAAGAGTAGCAGATCCGGTAAGCATGGGTTTATCTCTGGACTCTCCACTCTGTTCCATTGGTCTATACATCTGTCTTCATGACAATCCCTCTGTTTTGATCACTCCAGCTTTGTGATATATTTCAAAATCAAAAGGGGCAATGCCTCTAGCTTTGTTCTTTCTCAAGATTGCTTTGGCTTTAAGGTCTTTTGGAGTTCTATAAGAATTCTAGGTTTGTTTTTTCTATTTGTGTAAAAATGCTTTTAAAATTTTGAATCTGTATGTTGGTACGGATAAAGCAAACATTTTAACAATATTAATTCTTCTAATTCAGGTATACAGGATATCTTATTATTTTGTGTTCTTCAATTTATTTCATCAATGATTACAGTTTTACGTATGCAGAAATTCCATGTCCTTGGTTAAATTTCTTCATAAGTATGCCATTCTTTTTTATACTATTGTAAATGGGTTTATTTTCTTAATTTATCCTTCCTTTCTCCTTCATTTCATTGTCAATGTATAGAAATATAGCTGACTTTAATATGCTGATTTAGTATCCTGTAACTTTACTGAATTTGTTTATTAGCCTTAACAGGTTTTTTGATGCTATCTTTAGGACTTTTTGTAAATAACACCATAAGATAAATTAAATTCTTCCTTTCCAATATGGATCCCTTTTTGCTTCCTATGCAATTGCTTTAGCAGGAATTCTAGTCCTATATTCCTTCATTAAATAGAAGCAGCAAGAGTGAACACTCTTGCCTTGTTCCTGATCTTAAAGGAAAAGCTATTAGTTTTATCCATTGAGTATGATTTTCATTCATTTTAAAAATCATGTGTGAGCGAGTGTGAATTCTAGATTTTTTGCATGCATGTGTTCAATAGGTCGTGTTTTTCTAAATCCTTAATGACCACATTTGTAGACATTTAATTCTATTATTCTTTAGAGTGTTTGAATGTCCTAAATATTTCACAGTAATTTTTAAAGATAGACTCCTAGAACACTTCCCATAACCTATCATTCAGCCAACAACCACACCTCCTCTGCTTACAGAAGATCTGGAATTTGTTTCCCTGGTACAAATGAGAGGCATAAGGTTCAGGTGAGGAAGTGAGTAATTCTTCCAAAAAGTTTCAGGGAATCCATGACTAAATGGAGAAATTCTAAATGCTTTTGCCATATGTAGTCACAGAATGCTGCAACCAGGCTTATACCCCACGAGCCTAAATGTGAAAAGCCCTCTGTAAAGTGACCAGCTGGAGAAAAGACCTATAGATGACAAAATTTGAGGATCCCCAACAAAACAGCAAATCTTTGCTTGACAACACTAGGGTAAATCTAACCATTCACCAACCCCAAGCATGGGCACACAGCACACTCTTGAGCACACACACAGCTTTGCAGATCAACCTTAAATGTAATAGGAGAAGAATTAGAAGACATTTGAGAAACTGCTCTACATGAAAGATAGATATTGACATGAATAGAAAAAGCCAACAAAAGAGACAGAACATGAAATGAAAGCACACTTATAAGTAATATCTGAAAGAATTTTTCTCTCTGTAAAATAAGAATAGGAGTCTATATGAAGGGGACAATCAGATGTTTTAAAAGGTTTATAACTTTAGGGTAAAGAGCAGATTATTAAATCTTCCAAAGAAGGAAGAACAGTCAAATGAAAGAGACAGTAATGAGAATTTCACCATGTTTTCCAGCCACACTGTAAGAAGCTAGAATGTAGACTAACAATGGAAAAGACAATCAGAAAAATGATTTCAAAGTTTTCAGGAGCAAGGTATACACCAGATTTCCATATGCAGTCAAACTATTAATTGAGGGTGAAAGTTAAAAAGGAAAATTTTTACTTATGCAAGCTTTCAGATAACTTACTTCTCAAGAACCTTTTTTCAGGAAATTAGTGAAAGATATGCAACACAAAGTTGAAGGTACAACCCAAGGAGAAAGACATGGAACCCAGAAAACAGGGTCTCTACCTAGCTGAGTACAGAATTTCTAGGCCAATGGAAAAGAAAACATATATAAGGATGAGTATTATGTAGCAGTCCAGATTCAAAAGGGGAAGAGCTCTGGGAGGATAGGACGGCACTGAAGTAGCTGAGTTGTTTCAGCCTACAGAAAGATTTACAGTTCCAGCACAAGGTATGTTATGAATTATTGATAGGTACATTTAAAACTCAGGGGAAAAAAAGGCAATTGTTAACTTCAGTCAAAACAAAGTTTAATCATCACAGGAAACTATATGACTCAGCTCTGAATAATAAAGCTAATAGTGAATAAGGATTAACCAAAATGGTGATACAACTATATATGTAGCAGGGAAGCGTGTGCATAGTAGGAGGCAGTGTGAGACAGCAAACATTCTCCCTTTTCCTAGTACATTTTCCATGGATGCTAACTAATAATAGCAGTTTTTCAATACATACTTAGACTAAAATATAAATAGATAATGATAGATATCTGATACTGATATCACTAGGTATCTATAGAGATGTGCTTTTAAAACTCAGGGAATAAAATTCAGAAGATATTCCAAACTAGTTTTTTGTGATTGCCTCAAAGCAGTCAATCCTGAGAACTGAGGGAAATGTGGAGGATAAGGGGCTATTTGCTTCATTATATCTTATAGCACTTTGTCTTTCATGCATATGCATTGATTTAAAAAAAGAAAAACAAGTTTGATTTTTTTTCTCTTTGTTGCTGGGGAACGAACCCAAGGACACTTAACTGAACCACATCCCCAGCTCATTTTATTTTTTTATTTTGATATAGGATCTCTCTAAGTTAGCAAGGGCCTCACTAAATTGCTGAGGCTGGCTTTGAACTTGCATTCATCCTGTCTCAGCTTTCGGAGTCACTGATATTACAGGTGAGGCCCCACCATGCCCAGCTAAAATTTAACTTTTTTTTTTTAAGACAGAGGGAGAGTGAGACAGAGAGAGAGAGAGGTAGAGAGAGAGAGAAAAAAATTATTTAGTTTTTCATGTGACTTTTGTTGCTTCTAGACATTGCTATGTACATGTTGCTGGGGTTTGAACTCACATACTCACGCATGCCAGGCAAGCGCCGTAACCTCCGAGCCACTGCTCCAGCCCCTAAAATTTAATATTCTAAAAGCAAAATATACACATAGAATTATTCTACAATAGTTTTGAGGTCACAGGTATACCTAATTTGAATGAAACTCTGCACTTTGGCTTCTTGAATTCCAGTGCCATCAGTTTATGAGAATTCTCCATTTTCCAGGTGCCAGGTTGACTGGATCCTCACAATGACCATGTGAGAAAGTTCACTGTATTTACTTCCCAGTGTAAGTAAATAGAGAATCCATAATATAAACTAAGGAGTAATGTCCCTTCATTCCTTGGAGCTAAGGATAGTTCTATATTTTAGTCAGTTTTTTCACCACTGTGACCAAAAGACCTGACAAGAACACCATACAGGAGGAAAAGTTTATTGGGATTCATGGTTTCAGAGGTCTCAGTCCATAGATGGTCAACTCCATTGCTCTGAGCCCAAAGTGAGGCAGAAAAATATGGAAGAAGAGTGTGGAGGAGGAAAAGAACTCAGAACTTAACTACAAGGAAGCAGAGAAAGAGTTCTCCTCTCCACAGACAAAATATGTACCCTAAAGGCACCCCCAATGACCTTTCTCCTCCAACCACACCCTGCCTGCCTATGGTTAATCCTACCATCCAGTTAATTCATTCAAGTGGATTAATATACTGAATAGGGTAAGGATTCATAATTCAATCACTTTACCTTTAAACTTTCTTTCATTGTCTTACATATGAGCTTTTGGGGGACATCTCATATCTAAAAAATAACATTCTGTGACACAGTTTTGGGCAAGGAGACATAAGTTTAAGTCTGTAGGAAGCTCATCTTTCTTCCAGGAACATGAGCATGCAGTATTCTCTTTGGAGCAAGGAGCATACAAGCCACACACAGACAATAAGGCTAGAAAAACCCTGGATCACTAATCTTCTCAGTGAGCCACTAAGCCACAAGGGACTATCTACCTCCAAACTTCTTGGTATGTGAGGAAAATATATGTAAGCCATTCTAGTAAGATTTACTTCTGCACACACCTTAACACAACTCAGCTGATACAGGTGTCAGAGCCTCTTCTTCCCAGATCCTGCTGCTTCTCCGATGCCAATTAAAGCTATTGGGAAGGCAGAGGATAGCTCCCAGGACAGATTCCCCCCTCTCAATATTCTCACATTTCTCTTGGAAGGTGCACAGAGTGGGAGTCTCCAGAGAAAGTGTTGATGGATTGCAGTGTCACAGAAGCAACCAACTTCCTGAGATATGAGTCATAATTTCTCTGGCTTGGGGGTTAATCAATAGAACCTTTCCTTTTGAAGCCTGTTGATTGAATTGCCTAAGATGGCAGAATTGCCCAAGGGTAGTAGGAACCCAGAACAAGGCAAGTATCACATGTACTTATCTAACTATTCTCGATATTTTCAAGTCAACTTATTTCAGTATACATAACAAAATAGTAATAATACCTTATAAACTGAATGTTGGAATTCCCCCAAAATTCATATGTTGAAACCTAATGCCTAATGTGATGGTATTTGGAGGTGGGATTATGGGGGGGTGGTTGATTAGGTCAGAAGTGGGGAGCCCTCATGAGTGGGTTAGTGCTCTTTTCAGAGGGACTCCAAAGGGTTCTCTCACTTCTTCCACAGTGTGAGGATACAGCAAAAAAATGCCCATCTATGAATCATAAGCAGGCCCTTGCCAAACACCAGATCTACCAGTGCATTGATTTTTAGACTTCCCAGCCTTTGTAACTATGAAAAAATAAATGTCTATGAATGTCTATAGTATTTTGGTTTAGCAGCTCAAACAGGCTAAGACACAATATTAAAAGATAAAAAAATTACTTACACCCTGTTGCACCACAACTAATGTCATATTTCAGTTTTAAGTACAGTCCATATGTTCATCTATTCTTGCTTTTACAACTATAAATTATATACATGCAATTCACTTTTCCTTTCATTTAACATTATCACATAAAATAATAAAAATTTCTCCATGTACAGTCTCCATCATTTTCACTTTAATAATTTATTCTTTTAAATAGATTATCTAAATAAACTGTTGTAGAAGCTACAGATTGAATAATATTCCATCAAGAAGCTGTATCATGTCAGGTGTGGTGGCACAAGCCTGTAATCCCAGAGGTTAGGGAGCCTGAGGCAGAAGAACTGCAAGTTCAAATAGCTTAGCAATTTAGTGAGGCCCTAAGCAACTTAGTGCTACTCTGTATCAAAGTAAAAAATAAAATAACAGGCTATAGATGTGACCTAGTGCTCAGTGGTTAAGTGCTCCTGGGTTCAATCCCTAGTTACCTCTAGCCCCCAATAAAGAAGCTAAGCTGTATCAGGTTTTACTTGACCATTCCAGTAAGAATGGGCATTTACTTAATTTCTAATTTTTTCCTATCATAGATAATGCTTTACTGATCATCTTCATAAGTAAATCCTTTTTGCAGGTGATAACTGTTTCTGATTTTGGATATGGATATTTTATGGCTTATAAGATGTAGGATGGTCTATATTTTTAAAGGGGGACTCAGCACCTTTGCATGCTGGTGTTCCTTGAGGTTTTATGTATAATCTACAACTCCTCCCAACTTTAGACTACTTTGTCAATCTCCTTCATGGATTTAATCACCTTAAACAGTAAGACTTTGCTTAAGAAAAAAGAAATTATTTTACTTATGCCAAATATGAAGGGATTAAACACAGGAACAATAAACCTTGGGATTACTAAGGGTAGACAAAATTAGGGAAGTCATCATTAATGTTTTTGGTGGCTATTTCGAATGTTTTGGGAAGTTCTCAAAAGGTCAAATGGAAACTGCCTTGAACCTCACACCTGCCCAAGTATCTGCCTGCAATTGGATCTGGAAAATAATGGCCTCTTCTGTTTTACCTTCCAAATCTCTAGCAAGTCTCATTGCATACCTGTTTCCAGAGTAAGAGAAAGCATCTGGTCTCAGAATCCCCAGAAAATTTGACATTTGTCATTATTGGACTCCATAAGTAGCATGTTCATCTCAAAATGAGTCCCAGATCCCTAAGAAACATATGACTTAGTCTGTTAATCAGTACACTCTATCCTACAAAACCCAATGTAATTGGCTTAGCCTAAGTCATGACTCTACCCCTGTGGGGCTACAGGTAAAACTGGCTTCCCCAGAACCACAGACCTCTGTTGAAATCAAAAGCACATAGATCTCTATTGAAATCTCTCAGAACAGGAGAAGAGACAAATCCTTAGGTCTGTCACTATTTCTATTGCCTCTGTTTTCTGCTTGTAAAGTCACCATAGTCTCATCATAACCAGTAATTCTTCCTCTAATCTGTTTTCCACATTACAGCCAAAGTCACTTAGGAAGCATGTAAATCTGCCCATGTCACACTCTGTTTAAGACCACTAATGACTCCTCTTTATCCTGTTCTACACAAAGTCAACTGCAATCCAGTCCCATTTACCTCAAGCTCATCGTTTTCTAATTTTGCCTCTGAATTTATGCTCCAGTCACATCCAATCACTATATGCCAGGCATAGTGCCTGGCATGAGTGTGCACTCCACCAATGGTGACAGAGTAAGTTAATGAATGAATAAATGAGATGAGACCAGATGATTTATTTTCAATTTTCATTCTAAAGTAAAAGTAGTCTCTGTAGTAAACTAACGTAGTCTCTGGTTCTTCTGTATCCCATTTCCATCCCACCCTGTGGAGCTCACTGCCACAGAGGGTGTTCATCGATGCTTGTTAACTAACAAAGTCAGCACATTCATTTTACCACCCAAGAAAGAGTTCCAGTGAATTTTGATTCCTAACAATTTAAAAAGATTTTCTGGGTGTTATAATCATTGGCCCATTGTAGGATAAGGAGTGGGTGAAAGAATTCATTAGCTCATTAGAATACAATGAAAGGAACATAATTAAAACATTTAGACAATTTCTGAATCACAGAAAATGAATAATCAGAGGTGTGAAACAAACCCTCAACCAGTTGGTTGGCTACAGCACTCCTGCAGTTCCTGCTTTCTCGGAACATTTTCAACTGCAAGGTTAGAAACTTTCTTCTCTACCCACTCCTCACAAGAGAATTTGCTTTAATAAGCTCTATTCTTAGCACAGAGAACAGAAGTAGGGGTAGCACAAATCATGGCAGAGATGTTCTCTGATAACTTGAAGAGAGGACTCAGGGTTTCCTTACCCTGTCCTTTCCTCTAGTAGTTTGTTTTTGCCCCAATAACTGTACCTGCCACTGTGCTCAGTGTATAACACACATATCTCATTTAATTTATATCTATTTATATATATTTAATATATATCTCACTAGTGAGATATATATAATTACCCTCCATTCATGAATGTAATTGCAGTTTAGTGATGTGTCTAAGGTCACTTAACCAGTTGATAGTTCAGAATGAAAATAAGTGGTTCAAATAAGACTCCCAAAAGCCCCTACTTTTCATCACTCTGTAAATCTGATTAGTAAAAGGATTCTCCCTCTGTGATTTTAGTAGCATTTGGTACTCCCAGGACTGGAATTGGAATATTCAGCCTCCCTTCCCATTCCCATGCTCAAACATAACAGCCAGTTTGGTAAGTTTGATGGATACCTGATATCCATCCCTATCCTCTCCTTCCCTCCTCCTTTTGCCATTACACCTGCTACTTCTGCCTTTGTTTCTTGACTCCCTGATAGATCTTCCTCCCTCTGCAAGATCACCAGCTGTCCTTGAATTTCCCCCACCCCAATGACATATGGAATTCCTGCAGAGCATCAACTGGAGATCATATTGCAAATTAGGGCACAACATGGGAATTAGGGACCAGGTGCAATTTAGTCCATATCATAGGTATACATCTGTCACACTCTCCCTTGATATGGTTCCCAAATTCCAAATAGGCATTTGTAGAAAAGAGAGTAGTAGGTGGAGTAGATGTAAAGAGAATAGGTAGGAATCAAGGTTGGACTCTGAAGAAAAATTCCATCAATCATCAAAAAGGCCAGTGTCAGAATTGCAGCTGCCTGTATTTTTGCCTGAAGGCTTAGGGGGAAATTGCATCTGAAGAAATAATAGAGATAATATCATAGATGTTCAGTGAAGAGAGACATGCAAAAAATGGCAGAAAGAAAAATCTATCAAAGTGAAAAGTGAGCAAGGCTCTATTCTGCCAGCAGCACTGAATAAAAGCAAACTTGCAGAGAAAACTCCTATACTCCAAAAAGTCCTTTAGCTCAGACTGCTCAGGGAGCCCCTGTGCCTCTTGCTAGTCTACTTTGTGCCCCCACTTCCACTACACAGAGCCCCTGACTACTCAGTGACTCCTTCACAAAAAAGGCAAGGAAAGGAGAGAGAGGATGAGAGGAAAGTTGAAACCCGTCTTTCATGATGATTCCAGGCACAGACTTAAATGTGCATTTCACTACTTTCTGATTCTAGCACAAAGACAAAATCTAGAAGAAAAGGGTTTCCTTGTTGGTGCCCCTCAGATCTTCTGCCTAGTGGAGTCCAGGAATAGATTCACACGAGGCCTCTGTCCCAGTTGAGCTTCTCTGAGGCTCCAACAGCCATGGTAAGATGCGTCAGTCTCTCTAGGAATCATCCGATTATTTGGCACCCTGGCCTATGGGCTTTCTTCCACTCCCTTCTGGTAGCTCAGAGCTCTGGGAAGACTGACACCACCCAAAGTTCTTTTTTATTTAATTTTTTAAAAGAGGAGTGCATGCATATAATAAAGGAATTAACATATCCCTCCATTTCTTCCTAGATTCTCTCCCCAGAAACAATCACAGCAACTGTGCTTCAATGAAGAGAAGCTTTATACTTTACTTAATTATCAAAACAAATGACTGCATATTATTCACAATGATACAGTAATCTGTGCTGATGACTGATGGTTATTCGTAGACATATATTGACATCTATTTCAAAGGAGCTATAATCCGTATTCCTATTATGAACAGATACCACTAAGGTGAATTACAGTAAAGTTATAGCAATGAACTAACTGAACATTTTCAAAGTGCCAGACAAATACAGATGCTCCTTGGTTTATGAAGGAATTAAACCCTGATAAAGTCATGCTAAATTGCAAATGTTACAAATCAGAAATGTACTTAATATACCTAAACTACCAAATATGGCAGCTTAGCAACACAGGTTCTGTACAATTTTGCTTATGCTCATGATCACATGGCTGGCTGGGAGCTTGCTGCCACTGAAAGCGTCATACCATATATTGTTATCCCAGGAAATGATTAAAATTCAAACTACATCTTCTACAGAATGCATATCACTTTGGAACAATCATGTAATTCAAAAATTGTAAGTCAAATACTCATAGATGATTGGGCTCCATGTATATACTATTGTTGCTGTTTATTAACATGATCATTGTTTTCAATTTCCATAGAGTTCTTCACAAAAATGAACGAAGTTACCCTGCAAGCTTTTGTACGGTAACACTTAAGTTAACTAGAAGAGTCATGATGGTGGGAACAGCTTACCATGAATCCTTTCAATTCAAGCTATGCAGCTGAATTGAGCAGCTTATAAATAATAATTTCTATCATTAAGAAATGGGAGGTGATCCAACCTCCTAAGCTTACCGTAAACCACTGGCCCCCAGTTGCAGTAAAGTGTATCAATGTGTTTATGGCATTCTCCTCCTTAGAATAGCTATGGCTGCTGCTGATAAATGCACTCCTGAAACTTGACTCAGCTTCTCTAAATGATTCCCACTTAAGAAAGGGAGTCAGAGGAACAGGATGAGGTCTTGGGAAACTAAGAAAACAAACTGCCTAAGTTTCACATGTCTCCTCTCCTGTACAGGTTATCTCCAAGGCTTGTGCACAGAATAAAAATTGCATATTGTCAAATTATTCTTGTAAAGGCACGCCCTTGTTGATATACAAGCTCTTAGAAAGTCCAAAAGAACAAATGGCTGCCTCTGCAGCTGAGGTTCAGTGGAAGAGGTTGGTTTGTGTTTAGGGGCCATATTACGTGAGAAATGCAAGTCATGGATCACTAGAATCACCTCCACACAGTGACATGTTCATGCTTGGTAAATGAAACGAAATCAGGTGCATACCTCCCATCCATTCTTCCTCCTAGGCAGATATCACCAAACACAGAGAGCAGCAAAATCACCAGCACTATAAAATTATGTTTCTCCTATGTTCCACTTCTACACACTTTCATTATGTGTGCGGAGTTTAGTTGAATATCTAAAGGTTATAAGCTTAAAATGTGTGACTGCATTCCATCAAACAACCCGAGACTTGCGAATATGTCACAGGTGTTTTATAGCACTCCCGGTCTCAATCCCACGTTATAATATGCCCATCTGACCCTCCAAGAATCTCTCTCCCATCAGGTTGCAATATAAGGAACAGTGCATACTTTTCACTGGCTATTAATCAGCAACTGACAGAAGTGGAGGTCTAATTATTACTGGCCAAACAACTGAGTCTTCCTTCATGACAAATTCACTAATTGTAAAAAACAACATTGCTCGATTATGACCAGGTCATGTTAACCAGTACACATTGTTTCTATTTTATCACCCTTTTCTAATTAAAACATATTCATTACATGTTTTATTCCTAATTTCTCAAGATGAAATCCTCTTTGAATAAGACACTGGAGGAAAATTACCATACATTGGCACCTGTTTTCATTTAGTCTCCTCCCAGTGTAAGGTTACCCCAAATAGAATTTGAAGAAATCTGCTACACAAATGCAAGAGGAATGTTCTGAGTCACAGGAGAGCAATATTAAGAGAAAATGTTCATTTGCAAAGTACATTTTATTTTAAGCTAGATGCGATGACCATCAGTGCTGGGCTTCAACATGCAATGCATTGAGAGTGTTACATCAGAAAGAGGAACTCATTTGCTGAAACCCGCCTCCTGACGACACATGCGACCAAAATGGCTCCCAACACCCTACTCAGGGGCATTACCTTGAGGTCGTGATGCCTCTTTGGACTGCCTGATGGGATAGGTTAAATAACTGCTACCTGCATGGGCTCTCCGCCCCTTGCTGACCTTTCCTTTCATTGGTCCCCATACTCTTTATAACCGCATGCACTTCCTCAATAAACAAGTTCCTGCTGCGACTGGTCTCCCTGATGCGTCTGATTGTCCTCCTTAGGGAGGGCTGGTGGGGGGGCCTGTCAGCCGACTCTTGCCTCTCCTGGGGTTGCCTTAGTTCGCCTTAGTTGGGGTGTGCTTCTCTCCTTCCCCGCTGCGGGTCAGGGGGAACATGAGAGGCTAAAAACCCCAACACATCAGTAAATCTCACTTGGCCTAACAGGCAAGCTATGATCTATGACAGCATTTCTCCAAGTTTGTTCTTCGGAACACTATTCTACAAACACTATTCTACAGCATGTATTGGGCCATGTAAATCTGGCAAACTTTCTATTTCTGAAAAGTTTTTGACTACAGGACTTCCTGAGCCCTTAGTATGATATTTGTGATACACCTCCAAAACCAAAAGACATCATATGCCATTTGCCAAAAATACATGGCTACATAGCTCTGTTCACAAAGCATCTCATGAAACTAGTGCTCTGTGGAGAACCCACTGGAAAATGTGGCTCTGTCAAATACATTTTGGATGAGCCAGGATAGGAATGATCCAAGGACAATGGAAATGTTCAGAAGTACAATTTTAAACAGCTCCTACGTTTCCCAAGTCCATTTGCAGAATTAGCCCCTGCATCTAGGGCCTGAGAAAGCAGTAAATATTTGTGGGAGTTCTAGATCTTACATGCAATAGGGCTAGTTTATGAAGATATTTTCCAGAGGAAAGAGAAGTTATTAACAACCAAAGCTCCAATGACAAAAAGGATCCTGGGAAAGGAAAGAGGAAAAAACAAAATTAGAAATGGAATGGGATTGAAAAAAGAAAAAGAGGGGCTGGAGCAGTGGCTCATTGGTTATGATACTTGCCCAGCATGCGCAAGTATGTGAGTTCAAAACCCAGCACCATGTACACAATGAAGTGTCTGAAAGCCACATGAAAAACTAAATAAAACTGATTCTCTCTTTCTCTGTTTGTCTTTCTGTCTGTCTGTCTATCTCTCTCTCTCTCTCTCTCTCTCTCTCACTGTATCTCTCTCTTTAAAAAAAAAGAAAGAAAGAAAGAAAAAGAAAAGAAAATAGAAAACACAGGACAAGTTACCAGCATGGAAAGTAGAACACCTCCACAATTAATACCATATTTTCTCTAAGCATTCACCAGACACTCTTTAGAGGGTAGCTTGGTCTATTTTGCTGGGCTAAGAACCCTCTGCCTAGGGCCATATTGTCCTTCATAGAGCTCAAGCCACCCTCCTCTCTATTTCTTTGTACCTCCTCCCTCCTCAGTCTGAATGTAGCTTTACCCAAAGGTAGAATTTCCTAAAATTATACCTTGTCCCTGCTCTGACAATCCGAATATCAAAGCTAAACTATATACATAAGCACAACTTACAATGCATATTTCCCTGAGATGCAAGATCAGTGTGCCATGGACTGAAACAATGTCTCAAATCTCCTTTTTCCAGTCATAACAAGCAGAGCACCTGGAATGAATATCCACCACCTATGTCCTTCTCATACTGGTGAGACTCAAAACACCTTCAAACCCCAGTTCCTGCCATTGGCTAAGTGGCGGCTCCATCCTGATCCTCATACTCAAGTACCAACTCCTTACCCTGTCTAATACCCACATCTTCCTTAGGTCAAAACTTTGACCTTGAATCCTCAATCTCTAAACATATCAACTGAATGAGTGCCTTCGACCAGAAAAGAATTCAGAGAATAGTCCACCTTGAATGAATTATTACTATACTGTACTCACCCCACTATGGAATTTGACTATTTGACCTTGGACATGCTCTTCCCATCATTGTTCTGACATTCACTGTTTCCCAGCTAATTCAACCCCTTCCACCTGAGTCAGATCTGCCAGGGTCTAAAAACTTTCTGATATCTTCTTCTCCAATGTTGTTTTCCCATGGGAGTTTTGAGCTTCAATTTCTGTCCTAAGATTACAGAAAGTTTCAATAATTAATGTTTATTGACATCACGGTCATGTTGGGACTCTCAATCTTTCTTCCACTATATTGTGGTATTACCATTCTCTGTTCCAAGTCTACACAGATGTTTTATAACTATCCTGCTATGCTATGAATGTTGATGTCCCTCCAAAATTCATAATTTAGAGTCTAATACCTAATGTGATAGTATTAAGAGGTGGCACCTTTAGGAAGTAAGTAAGTCATGAGGACTCCAACTCCCCTCCCCCCCAGAATAGGACTATGGCCCTTATAAAAGAGGCTAGAGGAGGTTCTATATAGGATGACACCATTTACCACTTCCACCATGTGAGAACACAATCAACAAGTGTCATTTTTGAAGTAGTGAGGGAGCCCTCACCATACACTAAACCTCTTGGCACATTGATCTTAGACTTACCAGCCTCCAGTACTATGAACAATGAATTTCTGTTGTTTATAAGTTACCCAGTCTGACACCTTTTGTTAAAACAACCTGAACAGACTGAGGGATTTGCCAACACACCCTGTATCTTCATATCTGAAATCAATACTTTCAGTTTCAGCATTTGCAATTACTTAGCAAGGTTCTCCTGGAAGACCTGAGCCTCTGTGTTATTGTCTGGTCACTACCACCTAATTTACACTCACACAAAAGAATGTATTACATCCTTTGATATCTTCTAGCTTCTAAATTCTATGAAAAAAAAAACACAGAGAATCAATAATACACAGCTCATTAAAATCCTTCCATTATAGGAAACAAATCTAATATTGACATTCTACTGTTTGATACTAACTTGAGATAAGATATTTGACTTTTCTGAGTCTTTTTCTTTTCCTACTGAATGGATATAATGGCTATCTCACAAATTTTTTGAAAGAGTCCATCAGCCAAGGCATATGCAGTCTTCATCATTGTTTTGCACTTGACTAATGTTTCTTTAATTCTTCCAGTAGAGATCTATAACTTTACATTTGTGAATTTCATAATTCAGAGTCATTGTTCAAATTTCATAGTCAAGAAAAAGTAAAACTTAAAGGAAGGTCCTTTTGTCTCTATTCTACAAAGCCAAGTTTAAAGGTCATTTTCTATATCACCTATTCTACTAGTCCCTTGGTTTCTCCTTACTCCAAGAAACAGGGAAGCAGAAAAACAAAAACTTGAAACAGAAAGTGAGATATATTAGTAACACACCATGAATTAAAAGGAAGAGAGGATTAAAGTACAGAGAAGGCATTATGCCGAGGGTTGCTACAAAGCAGCAATTAAAATGGCTTGACGAAGTCCCTGGCCTGATTAAAGGGAAATGCAGTTAAAAATTGGATAATATGAGTCACAAGTATAATAATTCTCTCTAAACATTTTGACCACGATGGAACTAGAGAAATAAACCATTTTGTAGAAATTGCAGAGTTGTAATGCTGCATTGGAGTATGAAATTAATATCAATATATTCCTGCTATTTTTCAAGGACAGCTTGTTCCCAAAGTCAGTTAGAGGACTGCTACCATAGCAATCAAAACTTAGTATCCATCTCCTTTTTAAAAATCCATTTGCCCATATGGATTTTCCCCACCCCCTTCCATAACACACTTAAGAATGAATCCTGGAGGCAAAGAGATGACTAGGCACCCTGTGTCTCATAGCTGCTCGGTTCTCAACTCCCAGGATGGGGCCATGCACCACTCCAGAGAGAACAGACTGAAGGTGCTGGGCATCAGCATCATTATCCCTACAGCTGTTTCCCAGCAAGCTGGGGCAAACCACACACACAGGCAGTGTCAAAAGACCTTCTCCTCTCTCCTGTTGTTTCAATGTGCCAGTAGTGCTGGGCAAAGATTTTGAAGATGAAAATGAAACCTGGAAAAAGAAGAACAAATCTAGGGTCTTGTATCTGAGGTCCAGATGTGCTCCCACTGTCACTGAAGAGGTGAAAGGAATGAACTGAAGCCCTCACACCATCTTTTCAGCAGTTGTTTACCACTACATGTACACCTTACACATTGTTGCTCTGGGGCAAAGTCCTTATTTACTACCTTGTGGTGAAATGTTTGTATTTGCAGCTACCTTGGCCCTGTGCAATTCCCCAGAGCTGGACCCAAGCACTTTTTTAAATGCAGTGAAGAGGAAGCTCCAAACTCCTTGGAGATATTGTTGCTGAATTTCCCTTCTGATGGCTGTCACCTTAATGCAAGTTCTAATAAGCCCAGACCTGTAGCTTGCCAGCTGCCCCCTAATAAGCATGCCAGTCTCTGGGTTGCTGTGAAGAAAGCCACAATAATCATTTTCCCCACCATTCTTTGGACAGCTCCCCTCACACACTCTCTCTGCCTCCTTGGCCTACTCTTCTTACCGCCCGGCCTTCAACTCCCACTCTCTTCTTCAGTTCTACAGATGTCCCTCCTGACTGCCACTCTTTCCCTTCCAACCTCTAAGTCATTGTGTCTGCCATCCCCCTGCCTGTGACAAACTTCTACCTTTCTGCTGCCACTTCTCCATCAAATAATAATCCAGCCTTTAGAATGTTGCCTGGGACTCAACTTCAATCACAAATGAATTTCCTCTTTTTTGTACCTGAGACTGAAAGAGGCTCTTGATCACTCTGAGGGCCCCAGCAGATCATGCATTTACTCCAATAGTTCTCACAGTCTACTTATAAATATCTGCAAGGAAATAACCTAGAGAAATTAACTAAAAATGTGAATTTTTGAATCTCAATTTTAGATCTGCTGCATCAAGCATCACTAGGGTAATAATATAAAAAAATGCTCATTTAACAACCTTCTCAGATTATATGTACACTCAATTTGAGACCTATTCCAACTTGGTCATTTGATAAACAGTGATTTATATTCTTTACATTCACCAAGCATGGACCATCTGCCAGAGATGTTATATCATTAACTTGTTTAATCCTCCCAGCATTCTTATGAGATAGGTGCTATTGTCTACCATTATTTTCTCCAAAATGAAGAAGGAAATGGAGTCCTCTAAGAGTTAAATAATTCACCTATGGTCCCACAGAAAGTGGCAAATACAGGACTCAAACCCAGCTATAACTGAGACCCAGAGAAATGCTCTCATAGACTTGGAAGCTACAGAACAAAGGCATGTCAGTATTAGCATGACCAGACCTAGCAAGCCATGCTTAGAGGTTTACATTCCTTTATAATTCTGTGCTACATGAGGGTCATTGACAGGCTGGCATTCAACCAGGGAAGCAAAAGGCTGAAAGCACTCAGTGGGCCTGTGCAGAAACTGGGCCTGGGTCACTCAGGAAAAAAAAGTCATAATGTCAATGATTTTTCAGCAACAGAACCTTTTGGTTCTATTTATTTCAAATTCTTGCCTCTACTCCCTACTTCCCTGACTGGGTAGGAACGACCTCAAAAGGACTATAAAACATAACACCATGCTGAGCTCAAACAAGTGTTTCCATAAGGGTTTTCATGCCTGGTGGAAAGTGTTTCTGTGGTGATGCACAGTTTCATTGCCTCTTCAATAAGGCCCCTTATTAGTAATTGCTTTTGTGAAAATTGCAGACTTGGGTTCAACTCAAGCACCACTTAGAGATAGGAGCCAGGCCTCCCAAATATGATTCAAATAGTTCTAAAGAAAGCAACCCTTCTGATGACACAAAACTCCTCTAAAATTTAGCACATGTTGTCTCCAATGGCATTGTTTCCCTCTCAATCCACCCAATCTTTGCATCTTACAAATTGTCTCATTGAAAAGCAGACAAAAGAGAGGCAATTCAATCGCTGTTTCATTAAATTAATGGGTGAATACAAAGAGTCCAAATAATGGAATTAAATATTTACCTATCCAAATGGCTCAAGGCAAAATGCTTAAAATCTTTAAACATTTTGCTTATAGTGAATTAAAACCTGAAAACAAGTGAAGATTAGTTGGGAAAGGATTCAGGGACCAGGAAATCTTCTTTTCATTTGAAGGAGAGCAAAAGGGAATCAGGAAATCCTGATGGAGTCCTCCTTTTCCCACAAGGACCAGGAAGGTGACACATCTGAATGCTTTGGTGCAGGCGCTGGCAGGAGAAGAATTTGGATTCGGGGAAACAGTCCCCTATTACGGTAATTTATTCCATCTTGGCATTTCAACTATGCTGACTTCTTTCTTCACATTTCAATGATCTTATTTGTGGGTTTTATTTCCTCTGCCTATCTCTTAAAACTCAGAGAGTTTTGATCTTATTTTTCCTATATATAGGCTTCCTGGACATTAACTTTCCCTCTGCATAGCCAGAAGATCCTCCTTTTAGGACATTAAATTCTCCAAGTTGATGATGTCCATCCAAATCTTTATTTTGATAACAAATCTGTCCTCTGAGCTTCAAATCCAAAAGTCCAAATGCTTCATGAGGTGTCCTTCCTGAACATCCCACAGGACTTCAAATCTTATACTTTTCTCTGGTCTTCACTATCACTGGAAGCACAAAAACCAGGATTCTAGGCATTATAGTAAAGCCCCTCTCTTTCCTATCAACCATATTCCCAAGCCAACCAGGCACATCCTATGCCCTAAATTTTTTTCAGACTATTTTCTGCATCCTATCCCCTTAACTCTACCTCAGCTCAGGGTTCACTTTGCTCTAACTAAACAATTCTACCAACCTTCTTCCTGATGTTTCTGTCTCTAGTCTCACCCTGCAGACCATACTTCACCTGGCCCTACTCCCTAGAGATATCTTTCTTTTGCATTAAAAATCATGATCTAAGCCATATGTATAAATAATGAGGGATTTTGATCGTACCAAAATACATGGATTGAGAAGTGTGGTGAACTAAACTATCTTGCCAAACTCACCCTCTTGTTATATGCCTTCACAATCCTCCCTGAGAAACAAGTATAATCGCCACACTTTGACTTTCCACTCAGCTACAGGACCTGCGTCAGCCAAATAAATGAGGGTGAAAGTGACAACGTGGCCATGAAGAGCCTAACCGAAAAGATCATTCACATTTCTGCTTGTCTTTTTGCATCTATCACCCCACAAGAAAAATTATCACCTTTCTAAGAAGGATGAGGCATGTGAAGTATACCTGTACCCTAACTTCATCTTGGGGCTGCATGCAGATATGTGAATGAAGTCAATGTTCATTATCTATCACCACTGAGGTTTATGAACATCACCTTCTTATTTTTTTTAAAGTGGTAGCAGTTTTATTAGCATTCATTAAAACTACAAATTCTTTTTTTTAGTTTTTTTAATATATACATTTTATTAGTGCATTGTAGTTTTACATAATGATGAGATTAGTTGTCACATATTCCTAGATCCACACAATTCAGCAATACAGTTTGTTCAATACCCACCCCCACACCCCTGTCCCTCCCTCCTTATCCCTCCCTATAGTATATAAAGGACATTTATAATTACTTGTAACTGCTTAGAATGTACCTGGCTTTATCTCAGTTCCAACATTTCCCCTTCTCCTCCCTTCCTATCATCCCTTGTTATTCTTCAAAATATTTGATGATGGGATTAAACGTTTACATTTTTGTACAGCTATGCAGCATAGCTTGTTCAAATATCTTATGAAGTATATTTCAACTGTATCTCATAAATACTAACATTTTTCATTTTTGTTCTATGGATCTAATATATGAGTTTGTCTACTATACTCCCAAGCCTGGGTTCAGGTCCAGCCTCCACAAATGAGGGATACCATTCCGCCCTTGACTCTCTGGGTTTGGCTAACTTCACTCAGCATGATTTCTTCCAATGCCATCCATTTACCTTCAATACATACAATATCATTGTTTCTAATAGCTGAGTAGAACTCCATTGTATATATATTCCAGAGCTTTTGGATCCATTCATCCAGTAGGGGCATCTGGGTTGGTTCCATAATTTAGCTATTATAAAGTGAGCTTCTATGAACATGGATTTTGCTGTGTCACTGTATTGTGCTTATTCTAACTCCTCTGTGAAAATACCCAGAAGAAGGGTAGCTGGGTCATATGATGGATCCAGCCCTAATTTTTAGAGTAGGCTCCACACTGCTTTTCAGAGCAATTGGACCAGTCTGCAATTCCACCAACAGTGTGCTGGTGTTCCTATCTCCCCACAATCCCTCCAGCATTTGTTAATGTTTGTATTCTTCATCTTTGCCAGTCTGACTGGAGTGAGGTGAAATCTTAATTAAGTTTTAATTTACATCTCTCTTATTACCAGTGATTTAGAGCACTTTCTCATGTATTTGTTGGCTTGCTCAATGTTCTGTGTTGAGAAGTTTCTGTTTATATCTCGGGCCCATTTATTGATTGGATTATTCATGTTTTTGTTATTGAGTTTTTTGAGTTCTTTGTAAATTTTGGATATTAGTCCCCTGGTCAGAAGGATCACAGGCCATGATTCTCTCCCATTCTGTGTGTTGTCTCTTGATTGTTTCAACTATTTCCTTGGCTGTACCGAAACTTTTTAGTTTAATGGGATCTCATTCATTGATTTTCAACTATAATTCTTTCACTTTAGGAGTCTTGTTGAGGAAGTCATTGCCAACTCCCATATGCTGGAGTGTTGGTCCAAATTTTTCTTCTAGCAGTTGTATGGTAGCTGATTTAATTCCTAATACCTTGATCCATTTTTATTTTATTTTTGTGCAAGGTGAGAGATAAGCATCACATTTTAATTTTCTGCAAGTGGCTTTCCAGTTTGTCCAGCACCATTTGTTGAATAGACTATCTCTCCTCCATGTTATATTTTGACCCCCTTTGTCAAAGATCAGATGTTTAAGGATTTGTGGGTTTGTCTCAGAGGCTTCTATTCTATTCGATTGTTCTTCATTCCTATTTTACTACCATTGCCATGCTGTTTTTAATAATACAACTCTATAATATAATTTTAGATCTAATATTGCAAAACCACCTGTTTCATCTTTCTTGCTTAGTAATGTTTTGGTTATTCTGGGTTTCTTGTTGTTCCATATGTACTACTGTGCTGAGGTCCACATGTGGTTTTATATCTTGGAGTATTTTTTCTTGGGGTTTAGTTGGGAGCATTGGCATTTGGAGAGTACATATTTACTATGGTTATTTCTTCCTGTTGTATAGTTCCCTTTACTGTGGTGTAGTGATCTTCTTTACCTCTTTTGATTAATTTATGTTTGATATCCATTTTGTTGGATATAAGAATGCAACTCCAGCTTGCTTTCTTGGGCCAAATGCCTAGTAGATTTTTTTCCATCCTTTCACCCTTAATCTGTAGGTGTCATTGGTTGTAAGGTGGGTTTTCTGTAAGCAGCATATTGTTGGATTTTGTTTTTTGATCCAATCTGCTAGTCTGTGTCTTTTTATTGGTGCATTGAGACCATTCACATTCAATTTTAGAACTGTTATATGGTTCTGGTTTGTATTCATTGTGTTTTATTAGTAAATTCTGTGCTGTCTTTGCTGTCTATTGATGGCATGTACCTTTATTGAATTTCCTCTCTTTGTGGGTTTTGAGGAATGTTAGCTTCTTCTTCTATCTGCAGTTTATCTTTGAGAATTCTTTGTAATGCTGACTTTCTGTTCACGAATGCTGCAAGTTTGTTCTTGTCGTGAAAAGTTCTTATTTCCCCCTCAAATTTGAAGCTGAGCTTTGCTGGGTATAGTATTCTTGGCTGCATGTTACATTCATTCGGGTGTTGAAAGATCTCCTTCCAAGATCTTCTCATTTCCAGAGTCTGAACTGAAAAGTCAGATGTGATTCTGATTGGTTTGCCTCTGAATGTGATTTGGTGTTTCTCCATTGCTGCTTTCAATATTCTGCCCTTGATTTCCCTGTTGTACATTTTGAATATGATGTGTCTTGATGAGCTTCTCATTTGATCAGGCCTATTGGCTGTCCTATAAGCTTCCTGGATGAGCATGGCTAACTCTATTTTTATATGGGCAAAATTTCCTTTAGCAATTTCCTTGAGAATATCCCATTTGTTTGTGTTTCAGTTTCTTCCTGTATCCCAAGTACTCTTAGATTATTTCTTCTCATTTCATCCCAGATATTTTTAAAATTCTGTTCATTCTGTGTGAAGTTTTTTTTTTTTCTTGTCATCCATGCACTCTTGCTTGCTCAGCCTGTCCTCATTATCAGAAGTTCTTTCTTCCGGAGCTGAGTTCTGTTTTCTATAGAAGTTAGTCTATTACTAAATTCTTCCATGATACCTTTCAATGTCATTGACTGCAGATTTTAGCTCTGCTACTTCCTCTTTGAGTATGCCTATTTCTTTGATAATAGAGTTTTTCATCTCTTGAGTTTTCTCACTTAGTCCCTTCATTGTATCTTCTTTTAGCTCATTGTTCCTTTTAATAATCAGATCTTTGATAATATTTTCAAGGTTTTCATCTCAATCCCTATCCATGGCATCTGTTTTGGGGGAGTTTTGGAATTGAGTTGAACCTCTCCTTGTTTGATTCTGCATTTTGAAGAGCTTCTTCTGGATATGTGAATTGAGATTTCCTGAGGGGAAGGCAGGCAGTTCTCCAGGTGGTTTTTCCTTGCAAGTCAAAGGGTCAGATCAGTCACCAACTCTTTGATGATCACCTTCTTCCAGAGGCTGTTTCTGCCTGGGTCCTCATGTTGCTCTATCTTTTGGTTCCAGGCTCAAGGTTGCAAATCTGAACCTACCAAAATATAGTCCTACCTTCTGGCAGGGCTCAAAGAAGCCCCAACAGGAACATGGGTTGTCAGGTAGGCAGGGTTGCTCCAGGTGGGGAACCTCCCCTGGTTGGTCCTGAGCAGGGCTGCTCTGGATGGGAGTCCTACTGTTAGTGTCCTGAGTGCCTTCTGGAGGGACTCAAACAGGCCCCAACCAGAACATGGGGTATCAGGTAGGCCAAACATCACCTTCTTTATCCACCTCTCCATATGTTTACATAGATAAGTATTGCTGATGGAATATTTCTGTTCTTTTTTCATTTATTTTGGATCTATTTTTGCAAAACTATTAAAAATAAATAAAAGAGGACTTCATGGTCATCATGTGTAATAATAAAAACCAGGCCTTGCTATGACTACAAATGAAACTTAAACTTTTTTCTCCGTCAGTTCAAGATACTTTTGTTCACAACTAACAAAAACACAGAATTGAACTGGCTTAAATAATAGATAATATATTATCTCATATAATAGAAGGAATAAAGATGGGCAGATTCCAGGAATGATTGATCCACCAGCTTAACCATGTCATCAAGGACCTAAGTTCATTCCACCTCTTGATTCTTCCATGCTTAGGGATGGCTTCATTTGAAGCAAAATGGCCACATTTTCAAATATGATGTCCAGGTAGGGCAACCCACATAGGAAGAGATGCACCATCTCTTTGTTGTGTTCTTTTTGTTTAAGAGAGAAGGACAGTGAAAGAGAGAGAAAGAGAATCAATTTTATTAGTTTTTCATGTGACTTTCATTGCTCCAACACTTTGTTGTGTATGTGGTGCTGGGTTCAAACCCACATCCTTGCACATACCAGGGAAGCACTGTAACTGCCGAGCCACCACTCCAGCCCCTGTTGTGTCTTTTTTAAAGTGAAAAATTTCCCCATAATTCCCTTAGAAGACTTCCTTTCGCATCTCATTGGTCAGAATCAGACAGTGTCCACATTCCTAAATCATCTTATCACTGCAATGCTCAGCATGACCTATGTAGAGCATTATTATTAAGACAACTTATGGGGCTGGAGTGGTAACTCAATGGTTATGGTGCTTGCCCAACATGTGCAAGTACACAGGTTCAAACTCCAGCACCCATGTACACAACTAAGTGTCAGAGCAACAAAAGCCATGCGAAAAACTCAATAAAAATTTATTCTTTGTCTCTTTCTATCATTGTCCTTCTCTCTTAAAAAAAAGACAATTTATTATTTTGTTCATTACAACAGCATTCAGAATTTTATCCTATTATTGTCACTTCAGTGTCTTAAATTAGTATACAGTTTAAAAAAAGAAAAAAGAAAAAAATCATACTTAATGCTGATGTAATAATGATTAATGGTAGAAACTGAGCATCAAAAGGTGTTTCCCCACAGTGTTTCCTTAGCTATTACTATTTGCCAACTTGATCTTACTAGAAGCTAAATGGCTCCATTGAAACCCAGACCTCTTGCTATGCCTTAGATTAGTGAAGGAAAGAGAAATACTGATGAAGAGAGATGAGCGGTTGGGGGACAGAAAGAAAGAAAACTCCAGGAAGCTTGCAGAAGAACATAAATGAAAGGACAATAGGGAATAGCCAGCCATTCTTCACGCATCCAGAAAGAATTGGCCAAAAAGATCCTTTGAGATTTCATATGAAGACACTGAGCCTTCACTCCAAAAAAAACTAACAGCCTGTTTTTGCTCAAATAAAAAAAAAAAGGAAAGAAAAATACCAACATGAAAAATCCTCTGACTCACAATCCACATTCAGAAATATCCCCTCATTCATCACTGTTATGCTCAGGTCTGAGTGAATTAAGTACAGCCCCAGGAAGGAAAAGCAGCTGAAGTGTTGGTCTAGACTTAACACAGGGGCTTGTTTCTCACCAGCTGTGTGACCTTGTCCAAGTCAGCTACTACCTCTGAAACTCAGCTTCTTTTAGGTAAAATTAGGGAAATTGCGACTTTACGGTTAAGTTTGATTTTGCAAAAATCAATGAGCTAGCTCTTTATCCTTGCCTTGGAGACACCATCTGCTCTACAGAGTTGTGACCCATCAAACCTCTGTGGCACCGGCACATCCATGCGTACAGATATTGAGCATGGTTCATATTGAGGGAAAATCTCTTTGTATCACTATATGGGAAGTCCCCATGGTCATTTGTTTTAGGAGGAACAGGAGCACAGTGACAGTCTGGAAGAAGGCAAAGAGATTTTATGTTCTTTACAAAAGAATAGAATGACTCTGCTCTGTCATAACTCAACACAGATTGAAATCTTTATTGTAGGCTACCACTGTCTCCTAACTCATCTCTAAAATAATCTCTAGAAGTTGATCTTAAAAGAGCAGTTACTCTATGTTCTTTCTCATACTGATATAGAAACTACGAAGCACCATCACATTTCCTAACAGGTAAACATTAAGTCTATTTATATCCACATGGTGGCCAGTTTCTCTTAGGTCTGAAACCAGAGCTAGACTGAATTATAGAAAGACTAAATTAGCTACCACTGAACACTGTTTGGATATTGACACCATATATCACCAATCCTCACATTGCCTAGAATGATCAAACAATATCCAAGTATCTACACAACTCAGAGAAATATCTATAAAATGTCATCAGCTTTCCATATTTCTGTAGCTCTCCCATGTGAAAGATCCAGAAAGGAAGGTTCTTCTTATATATAATCCCCTGACATTTATTATGTCATAAATTTGGTTTTGCAGAACCAATGCATTATGATTTTTTTACTCTGTAGGGCTAGCTATGCACCTGAGGGTTCTGGGGATCATGGACCATGGTCCATGTCTAGCCATGATCATTGTTCACTGAATCATGGAAGGCAGATAAAGTGGTCTCAATCAATCATACCTTTAAAATTCTTTTATTAACTAATGTATAAGTGATTTTCTGAAGTGATTTCCTATCTAGTAATGTCACTTCCATTTCCTCTCCAATAATATTGTTTCAGAAAGAGTTCATAAATCTCTAGTCCAGTTTAACTTTATATACCATTCAAAACTCCCTTTTTGCAGGTTAAAGTTATAGATTGAGTGGCTCAAAGTGCTTCGCCTTTTATGCACCTTCCCTTCCTCCCTCATCTAGGCTCTACCTCCTCAGGTATTAAGGCAAGAAAGAAGGATGTCTGCATGACAGATTATCCCCAAATAAATAATTTAAAACTATATTAATTATATACTATCTTTCCTCATTTCTGTTTGACAAGAATTTAGGATCCATTCAGCTGAGTGTTTTCTGGCTCAGTATCACTATGAGATTGCAGTTAAGATGTTGGGCAGGGCTACAGTCATCTGAAGGCCAGATGGGCTGAAGGGTCTGCTTTCCATGTGGCTCACACACATGATGTGTTAGACAGTTCTTCATATCTATGACCAAATACCTTATGACAACAAAAACTTAGAAAAGGGAAAGTTTATTTTGGCCTCACAGTTTCAGAGATTCAGTCCATGGTTGGGCAACACCATTGCTCTGGGCCTGAAGTGAAGCAGAACATCATGGTAGAATGTCATGGCAGAGAAAAGCTACTCAATTCAAGGCAGCCAAGAAGTAGGGAGGGAAGGAAGGTCAGGGATAGATACAGAGAGAAAGAGAAAGAGAGAGGAGTCAGGGACAAGGGGACAAGATATAGTATCCAGGAACATGCCACCAGTAATCTACCTCCTCCAACCATGTCTCCTTACTTATCTGAGGAAGATTTCACTTCTTCTTATTGAATTTTTTCTTCTTACGCCAGCACTTTGTCTTTGGGAGAAATTTAAGATATAAATTAGAGCAACATCCTAATGATGATTACCTTATAGAGTTTATGTGAGAGTCATCTAGAGGGTCCTGTGAGGCCTCCTTACTGCAGAACTTTCTAACATGGGAGACTTGATTGTCTCAACTTCTTTTGTCATTTCCCCCATCATTTTCCACCAGAAGTCAATGCCACGGTCTTTTTCTATGAAGGTTTCTATATCCAGAAGGCATCCTTCCTGGGTGGGGATAAAACTTTTGGATTAACCTAGCTTTTGTTGTGTCTGCCCAGCGCTTTACTTGACATGACCAGTGCCAGTGTCTAGGCTCTCCACTATTTTCCCATGTCTCTGACCCACCTTCTTTCTCCAATTCTTTTTCCTCTACTCAGATAAGCACAGAGTCATAAAGGAAAATTGTTAGAATGGAAAACAAAAGCAATCCAGTCTTATCTTCTTGCAAACACCTTTTATTTTCACAGATGGTTCTGTTGACATCCATCTCTTCTCTTGTGAGAAGGAGATGGAAGATTGCCCCAGAATCCCAGAGGATAGTGATGCCACTTTCCCTCTTTCTAGCCTTCTTTCAGAGACCAAGACAGAAGGGGTAATTTGTGGTAATGGGACTGATGTTACCATCTCTTAATGAATAAACCTTACAAGGAGGTTTCTGACCCCCAAACCTGGACTCTCGTTTTCAGGGCTCTATAGAATGTGGAGGTTTAACAACCTTATTTTTCAGGTTTTCCTGGCCACAATTTATTGACCAGAGGAAAAGTTCCACCTGAGTTAAGCATGAGAAATATTCAAGTATCATGTGAAAGAGTCACATTCAATTTAAAATAAGGATTTGCTGGTCATTCTGAAAAACTTCTAGCTTTAATCTACACTCCTCTAATATTCCAATGAAATTTCCTTATTTAGTTCATATTTTTCTTCTGTAAGAATAATCTTTCTAAAATTTATGAGCCAACATATAATATGGACCATTTGTTCTGGAGCAATTCTTATGTCTGTGCCCACTAGTATAATCAATGACCACAGCTATTTACTTTCTCATTTTTAACCCCAAATTCCTGTAGCTTTTATTTCAGACTGCATTATACATTCTGTATACCGTTAGCCTGGATGCTGAGACCCAACTTAAACTCAATCAAGTCACAACGAGTTTCTAAAATGATGTTCCAATTATCTTGCACAAGATTGTCAATTTTGAAGCCTATGAATAATTCCTCCTAAACCAAAGCTTTATTTCACCTTAACATCAGTCTGGAATTTATTTCAATTTATCTGTAAATTTCTCTTAAAGGACAAGTTTCTATAAGTTGAACCCTAGGAAAAATTCATAATATTTTTTATTAAATAATTTAAAAATACATAAATTTCACTATAGCAATTTTTTATAGTGGGGATTTAGCCCAGAAGCATTTTAGCACTGTACTATATCCCCAGGACTTTTTGTTTTTTATTTTGAGACAGTGTTTCACTAAGTTGCCAAGGATCTCGCTAAGTTGCTGAGGCTGGCCTCAAACTTGTGATCCTCCTAACTCAGCCTCTTGAGTTGCTGGGATTGCAGGTGTCCACCACTATGCCCAGTTACTGCAGTAAGTTCTAATAAATCCAATAAAAGAGCTGGGTGGCTAAAATATTAGGACTCCAATTTGTTAGATATTCCAAATTGGGGGTAAATGATATTTTTCAACATTTTATAGTCCAAATCAGATAATAATTCTTTCTCCATGAATAGCCAGTTTATTTCTCAGTAATGTAAAGATAAGAGAAGTGTCTTCCTTTTCCCCTCACCAGTTCTTTTCTTCCCTTGTTTTTCGTAGGGACCAGGGGCCTTTGATAAGAAAGAGTAAAGAGAGGGATAATGAAATAGTAAAAAAATTCATCAGAGTTCAGCAATGAGAACCTACAAGAGTAAGCTATGTTTGCTGGAAGCTGTTCTTCTCTGAAGCCTGAATTACTCACAATTACTTCCCTGATGGACAGCACCAGCTTCCAGGATCATGACCTTGAAAACCTCGTGGTTACCTTCAAGATGAAACCTAGAGAACAAACCATAGAAGTATAAAAAGAAAGTGGAAAAATGCGGAGAGATACAGACAAAAGATGAGAACTAGCAAGAGAAGTGATGCTCTGACATGTGACAGTGACATATTCTGCAAAAAAATTTCTGGCAACTTCATGTATGCATGCATGTCCACATACACACACACACACACGTACAATTTTGCACATTGCTTGGACTGTGATTATGTTATCTACTAGTTGAAAATATTATTTTAGTTAATTGCCTACACCTGTTTGCTTTTCTGGCTATCATAGGTATAATTAAGGGATTATACAAGGAACTAGAGTGGTAGGTTTCCTGGGATGTGAAGGTGATTTTGAAGGTACACTTTGAATGGGTTCTGCTTGGCTGTAGACTCCACTTTCTTTAGAAAGAGCCCAAACCTCTCAACCTCCACCCTCCCACTCACTGATGGGCAAAGCCATAATAAGCCCCTATGATCTTTCTCCCATTGCACCTCCCTGCTTTTTCATCTTCCTCCAGCCTTAATCTCTTGAATCTCCTGCTTCACTCTTGCCAGACCCAAGTGTTAATCTTTTTGCTTTAGATCACATCAAGCTCCATTGATGAACCTTCTAGATTCAATACTTATGAACATCCTTTGGTTCTTAGCCATTGCTTGGCTTTCTTGACTCAATTTCCCTTTCCTCTGTCTTCAGAATTAGGAAACCCAGTGGGCATAGAGTTCGAGTACTCCTTTTTGGCAAGAAAACAAGTATAGACACACTCCTGAAATATCATAAAATTCATCATTACTACATCTTGTGGATCAATATTTTGAGCTAAAAAATAAAAAGGAAAAAAGAAAAGTTCAGTCAACTCCTTGCTATTCTCCCTCTACCTACACTGAGCATGCTGAAGTAGGTGGGCCCTGAAGTTGGTGGGCAGCCCATGAGACTGATCTGTCTTTCCCCACATCATTATCTTCTGAAGGTCATTCTTCTGAAAAGTCAGACTAATTGTTAAACACAATATCTATACACCAATGAATTTGAAGTTGTAAAATGAGCCCATCAGTCTGTGTCTTTCCAGATCAGCCAGTTTATTGTTTTCCATTTAGTTGGTCAAGTTGGCTTCTTTGGACAGGAAGACACAACGTGAATGCAACTTAACTTTGTTCAGCAAAATGATGAGTCTATTAGAAGATGAGCTCTAAAAGGAATGAAAATCAGCATGGATTTCAAACCTCTTCTTCCCCACTAAATTATACCATATTCAGGAATGAGATGCAATCATGGCATTCAGAGAGAACATGGAATTTTCTTACATTCCATTCCATGCAATGTAAGAAAACTTTAATTTCACATGATGAGGAAAGATGGTGACAGAACTGTATCCTTTATTGAACCCATTCTGATGCTGAATCATTTGAGAGGCATCAACTGCTCACAATGGGAAGAAGCTCGAGAATTGTAACCAATCCTCAATCACCATTGGCTAAGAATTTTCTCAGTGACGAGAAATACAAAAGGAGTTCCTGTGGAAATGAAGAACCCAAACCCGGACCTCAAATTGCCTGCTATTTCTTGAGCCAAGAAAGGCAAGACGAAATATTATAAGGAAGGCATTCAGGGTTCTACAGCCCTCACATGGATGTAAGCTCCATTCTTCACTAGAAATCCAACAAAGGACTACTTGAGAGGCCTGACCTCTGTAGCATGCATTTAAGAACTCTTGGTTGTAGAAATAGAGCTGGCTTCCCTTTGTCTTCATTTCCTTCATTTCTCTGCACATTGCTGAAATCCTTTATGACACAACCAACAAAAAGGTCATGACAATAAAAATTACCACTGTGTCTCCACACTTCTCAGTCCTTTAGAAAGCATTTTGCACTTGTAATTTATGTGATACACTCAATAATCATGAATAAATCACCAATATTCCCATTTCACAATGAGGAAACTGAGGCTTAAAGACCTTTTTAATTGTTCTCAAAATGGGCTGAGCAGGGTAGTCACTTAAGAGAGCTTTAAAATATATTAAAATTCTCAGGCTCCAACCTTATAGCCCAGTAGGTTATTCTTTTTACTTTCTTTTTTTTTATTTTATTCAGAAACTTATTTGTTGAACAATCAAACAAGCTTCTAATGAAATTATATATATATATATATATATATATATATATATATATATATATATATATATATATATTGTGAAAACTAGATTTACCCCCAAGAGCCTCCCCAATTACCCACCCTTATCCCTCCCCGCTCCTTCCCAATACATCTCTACAAATGCCTTAGGTTATATGACATTACACCTTATCCAGATTTAAAACATGATAATCGACCTCCTTAAACAATGATATTGCAGCCTTTGAAGGTAAATGGATGGCTATGGAAGAAATTATGCTGAGTGAAATAAGCATAACCCAGAGAACCAAGGGTCAAATGTCTCCACTCATCTGTGGAGGCTGGAGCTAGACTCAGTAGGTTATTTTGCTATAAATAACTGGACTTTGTCCAAAGATACAGAAGACTTGATCAGGCAAACCAAGAATCAAAGCTGTATCTTCTGTATTCAAACATGGCTAGACCACTCTATATCTACAGAGTAATTATTCACAAAGAGCTTTTGCTTGTACTTTGTGGTCCATTTAGTGAGAGCTGATGAAGGTGCACTTGTTTTTTAACCATAGATTGAACTCAGGAGCACTTAACCACTGAGCCTCATCCACAGCCCTGTTTATCTTTAATTTTGAGACAGGGTCTCACTAAGTTGCTGAAGTTGGCTTTGAACTTGCAGTCATCCTGCCTCAGCCTCCTGAGCTGCTGGGATTACAGATGTGCATCACTGTGTCTGGCTGGGGATACACTGTATCTGGGTCCGAGAGGCCATGCATGTGATCAATCCAATTAGAAGTTAGGAACCCAGGTATGCAAGATCCTGAAAGGAACAAGTCTTATATCAGTTTGTCAATATTTTATTGAAAAAAAATAAAGGAAAAAAGAAGTCCAGAGCCTGTCAATGAAAAAAAAAGTTTAAAATATTTTTGAAAAATAAATTTGCTGAGAACCAGAATTTTATTTCCGTTTTGCTCAATGCCCTGTCTCATCAGATTGACTTGGGTTTGGGAAAGACCATGCAAATCAGGACACCAGATAGCCTCACATACTACCAAGGGCACAAGAACGTGGAAGAAATGCACCTAATATCTCCAACCGTATACCCTTTTCCTGATTATGCCATCCAGAGGAAATACTTCTTACTAATTAACATTAAAAATTAGCATTAAGATGTAGTAGATGTCAGAGCAGCACTTTCAAACTTCAATAATCATAAATCATCTGAAGATGTCATTGAAATACAAATTCTGACTTAGCAATGCTGGGCTTTGAGAGTCTGCATTTCTGATCTGCTCCTGGTTGATGCTGAGGCTGCAGAAAGCATGACCATACTTCTGAGTTGCATGTTGCTAAATTAAACCACAATATTGTTTGGGATGTGAAATGGCCTCTCCTACATAATTAAGGTGATGCAAAAATCAGATACCACCAATCTGAACAAAAGCCTAAATGCTTCTTGTGGGGGAGATAGTCCTTTAAGTGTTGGTTTGCTAAAAATGTGTAGTCAGGAGAGGTGAATCTCTGTTCCTGACTGATATGAAGGGTTCTAGGGGATAAAAGAAAATTCAAGGCCGTTTTCCTGAAATGGCAAGCAGAAAGAAATAAGCATTATGAACACCAACTGAGATCCATGTGTAGCGCTCTATTTAGCTAGGTCCACATCATGAGTTATTACAGTAGAATCTACATGGCAGGGATTAAGAAATCATTGTAGAATTTGGAAATGAGAGACCAAGCACCATCATGGAATTGGGAAATTAAAGTTCCTCTTTGAATTAAACTCTAAGTGAATTGAAAGAGGGATGTGCAGAGTCACCTTGAGAAGACAGTCCTCTGAGCCAAAAGCACTTGACCCTAATCTAATTGGAAGAGTATTGATTTATGAGTGGTTGACCAACATGGATGCCTACCTTAAAGGCTAATCATGGAGACACTGCTCAGCTAAGGGAGTGAAAGCCCAAATTAGAGCCTGCAAGGAGGCTCCCGTAGACAGACAGCATCCAACATCAGCAGGGAAATGTCAGACATGCAGGACCTGATGCCACGACACAGTGGTTGGTGTACTACAGACCCATGGCCAAATCCTATTTGGGGAAATATGGTTTCCTAAACCACAGACATGCTCATTTGTTTTCACACCATCTGGGGCAGCTTTTGCACAATAACATCAGTGTTCAACATCTTCACAAAGGTCATTCGACCCACAAAGCCTAAACTATTTCCTATCTGGTACTTTACAGAAGTTCACAAAACTTTATAAAACTTTCCAATAACATAACTGATTTCCCCTGCTGATTCCATGCTCGCTAAGCAAACTTCTGTTTATGATTTTCTTTTCCAAGCAGCTTACCAACAAAAGACAGGGTACTTCCCTCATTTGTTGGTTATTTCTAGCTGTATTTGCATTCCAAATATTTGTTTTTCTGCATAAGACTTTGCCTTATCTGAATCACTCCCATGACAAGAGTTCCCTTCTAAATCTACTTTTAAAAAAATCCTTTCCTAAGCTTACAAGATGAATGATTAGACATTTAGATTGTGGCGGGTTCACTTTTCTTCTTATTAAAGTGTATTCTTAATCATTCTTCTGGTGAGGACCTTCAGGAGTTAAAAGCAAGCAACAAGCCTAGGATCCGTTCTGCATTTCACAGGAGTACATTCTTTAAAATCCACAAGAGCAAAACCCTCAGTTCTACTGCTTTGCTTCCACGTAGGGAGCAAAACTTTCTATGTCTTCAGCCTCAATCACTGTCCTATGAATGTGCTCTATTTCTCATTCATATAGGTGTTTGTCTTATTTTTTAACTTGCTTTGCCTATTTATCCCTTTTCTTATTTTTGCTTGTATTGTACATTCTCATACATTTGGAAAAGAAGGGCAGTATTTTGTTACAGTCTATGACATCTTGACCCCAAACTCCCTTTGAATACCTCCAACAGGATTCCTTTATTTGATCTAATTGACTGGATATTTCAATGTTCTTTGTACAACCTACTTTTGTTGAGCACATACTGTGTGGTAGGTATGGTGCTCTGCTTTGGTGATTCACTGCCCTTATGGAGTTCACAATTGAAGGTGAGCTGAACTACTTGACAATCTACTTGAAGGACTGAATAAGATGGCCAGATTGATGATTCCCCTGCTCAGGTTCATTGCCCTCATGACAAAATTAATCATTCACCTCAGTAAAACTTCACGGTACCTCTTTGCCCATAGTAAGTCACCCAATCCATCAAAGTTTACAGGTCATCTAAGTTACTATTTTATAACAATGTCTGAAATATATAGGTCCTCCACTACGACTTTCACAATATTAGTCCTTTGACACTAATTAGTGCTTGGATAAAAATTAGTGCTTTGACAACCAACAAGAAACTGTTTTTAAGTCCACCATGATGTCTTTGAAGAGGAAATTTACATTTGCACTTTGTTGCTCATGCATTGTATTCTACAAATTTTCTATAACAGGCACCTTCCTTCCAGTGCAGCCCCCTTGAGCTGAGTGGGAAATAAGTGAGCTAACCCCCAAGAGAATCAGGCATTTCCTTTATATATGCTTCTATTTCAAATGCAATCACTCCTGTTCTCTTCAACTCCCTGCTTAGGCAATCCACAGAGCCTTCCCTCTGGGTCACTATCGAGTTTGCCACATTACTGATCCTTGGTACATCATTTTGCAACTAACTACAAAACGGTAATTCTGTTTTCAATGTGTTTTTCAAGCTTTGAATGACCTCAATGGTCATTACCTTCACAGCATAATTCAAAACACATCAATAGCTTTACTATTTCAAAAGGAAATAAAGAAAGGGGGGTCCTGTATTTGATTAAGTTTGCCATTTATTATGCTAATTCTCTATTTAAAAACAACAAGGGCTCCTTAAAACATTGATCTGCTCTTACTTATCAAGATAATGTTTGTGTCTGTTAGGTTTTATTACTTAAGGAAGCTAAGTTTCAAAGGGTAGAGTCTGCACCTGTTTTAAAGTCTTTTAAATAATTACATTGTAACTGGTTAAATTAAAAATCCCTTATTTTAGGTTATTGAGATAATTTTGTGTCTGTTAGGTTTGATTATTTATGGAAACTAAGTTGTAATGAATTAGGGTCTGTACCTGTTTTAAAGTCTTTTAAATTATTATTTTGTAACTGGTTAAATTTTCAAAAACCTCTTTTTTTCAGTTAAAGCAATATAGTTGTCACTCTAAATATGTGACTAGATATATGCATATATCTAGGAACTGTGTTCATGCCAAGACAGGAAGAAGAGAACAAGAAGCAGCAGCAGCATGATAAACCCTTAAAGGAAATACAGTTGAATCAAATATGATGCTTTTTAGGATTTTTCTACATGAAATCAGGTTAAAAAAAAAAAACCTTTTAGTTGTTAAATCACAACTTGAAGCAGAATGTCTGAAATTACTTTTCATCACATGTTTCTACTGATAGGAATAAAGGACCATACTGTGTATATTTTAAATTAACCTTAATGCCATCTAGTGGTCATTAAGGAAATGTATGTTTCAAAATTGGTAACTTCAGAAATTGAGAAATTATTAATAATATCTCTGTTATTAAAGCTTACTGAACATCTACAGTGTTTCAGGACTCTGTGCTCAGCACTCTCTGTCCATATTCTGAATTTTTTCCTTTACAATAATCTTAGTAGACACTATAGCCCAGGTGCATGATGGGAAAACCAAGGCCTAGTAATATCAAGTAGAATATCATATTCACAAAGTTAATAAATACCTAGTTAGAATTCAAATTCACATAGTCTAGTCTATTGCCTTCACATGTCACCAGAATGCTGTGCTGCTGTTAAATCTCAGCTTTGACTAAAATAATATGGTTTATAAACTAAAATATATTCACACACAAATGTTGATGTGTTTGAAGGAAGGTGCAACCCCCACCTTTCCACTCCACAATCAACTCTTGTCATGTTCCAATTCTCAGGCTTCTCCTTCAAGCAGGATTTAAATTGAGTGGGGATTTTTACACATTTGAAATTCACATTTGGTGTCTGAAATGTGATGGATTCACTCATTTAGACAACAAATAGCTGCAGAACTATGTATTAGACTCTCTGCTAGGTGTTTGGCTTGCAATGGGGAACACAACAGATACAATCTCTGTCTTTGTGGAGCTCAAAGTTACTGCAGGAAGGCAGATAAACATGAATTACATAGATTATGATAAAATTGTGTTGTGGAAATTGCTCCCAGAAGACATGCGGTGTGCTAGCAGTGGTTTTAGCCAAAAGATGACATTCCTTGGAGCTGTGTTGAGCGAGGGGTGTGGGCAGACTTCCCTAAAGGAAGGACCTCTGGGAAGGAGGGTGCTGAATGAGTGGGGGGTGGGGGGCAGGCAGTGCACAGCAATGGACAGAAGGATACCTTCTAAAGCTGCACTCCCCAGCACCCTCAATTCTTATGCCATAAATGGAATCTGAATAAAAGGTCACAATTCAGACTTAATTTTTTTTCATATTTTGAAAAAAAAATCACTTTTCCTGAAAATACTAAAATTGAGTGATATTGGAACTGTTTTCAATATTAAAGCATCATAGTAACTGCTAATTGAAGTTTCCATCTGTATTTATGAATAATTCACATGTCTCTTAAAGAAGACTTTTAGTTTGCATTGCAATAACAAAATACCATTATAACAAGATAATATGAATAACAGAAGGAACAGAGAAAAGGGAATTAAAAAATAATATCCATGTGTTATAACCCAGAAACAAACCATATGAACTTCGGAATGTTTCCATCCAAATTTTTTCCTATGGGTATTTTAAAAATTAGATTGTATAAACAATTTTGTAATTTAGTTTAATTACTTAACATAATAAGTGTTACACACATTATAAACTCTTTTTAAATGTCATTTTGTAACTAGATAATAGTTCACTATGTGGATATTTCCCAGTTTACTTAGCGCATTTCCCATTTTAAAAAAATTTTAAGGAGTTAAATGCATATAAAATAGCTATATGAATGCATTTGTTCCTAAATCATTTCCCATTTTTGAACATGTAGATTATTTCCAGTGTTTAATATATAATAACATGAGTGATAAATAACATAGAAAAATAACATATGATAAATAATACATTGCCTAAAACTTCCCTCTTTAAAGCATAGTTTATTCACTAGAATAAGATTCAGGATAAATAGTAGACATTATTGTCAAGTGATTAAGTAGTTGAGACTGCTTATTTTTATGTCCGAACAGATTTTAGAAAAGTAACAAAGCAAATTACAAAAGCAAAATCACTGCTCAAGAACATTGACTTCTATCCACTGCCCTGCCATTATTCCTTGAGCTATTAGCCAATTTCTGTCTCAGTCTTAAAACAAGCTGCAGTAAAAGTTAATGGGTATTTTTCTCATGTTGGGGAATCCCAGCAAGCCATCCTAAAATCCCATTTGTGAAATGATGTGTCATATTCACACATTTTATGAGCTTAATCTTGTGCTGCTTAATTGAATAATTTATTATTTGTGTCCTAGCTTGACACATACATATATGCATACACACACATGCAAAGGTCATAAACTATCACTTCTCTGCTCTTCCATATTTTGAGCATGGCTTGGTGTTTTTTCAAGCTGATATTTAATGCATTAACATTTTTTTAAAGAGAGAAAGACAGAGAAAATCAATTTTTATTTAGTTTTTCACATGGCTTTTTGTTGCTCTGACACTTGTTTTGTACATGGGTGCTGGGGTTTGAACCCATGTATTCATGCATGCAGGCAAGTGCCATAACCACCAAGCCACCACTCCAGACCCATGCATTAACATTTACCCTTCAGGAGCACAAAACTGTCTTGGTTTCCTAAAAAAAGCACTATGTGCCAACCTCAGAGAACTGACAGGGCCACTTACAATGTCCACAACATCTCTAACACTTCAAAATAACTATTAGTCAGCAATTTTTGAAGTCAGCAACTTAATAAGCAACTCACTCCATGCAAACTCAAGATCAAATTTTAAAGTTGAAACTTCATTAAATCTGCTGTTTTCTGAACCCTCCTCCAACTGGAACATTTATTTGTAACACCAAGAAGGTATAAAATCCCCAAATTGTGGTTGGATTTTTATTTTTTTATTGGTACATTCAACTTGTACATAATGATGGGATTTGCTTGTACATATTTATGCGTGCACATAATACAACATGCTCCCTTCCGTCCTCCCCTTCTTCTGCTGATCAGTGCAGAATATACTGTTTTGTGGTTGGATTTTTATTTAGACCTTTACAAGATTAATTCATGGCTTTTACCTCTACCCAAACCAAATCTTCTTTAATGACTGCATCTTCTCCTCCACTAACCAAACAACTCTCCTTATACAAATCCTTCCCATCCTTGTGTTGTGGTTCTGTTTTGTTTTCAGACCATCAAGTCAGAGCAATTTAAACATCTAATCTAGGATATTATCCTCCTTCAGAGATTCTGAAATGGATATTTTTGTGATATTGTTAATGATGATTACATTTAGAGAGGCCATTGAGCCTAACTTTCTTAGAATAGTCCCACTTCATGAAACTTGATAATGTCTTGGAATTTCATCCCTCCTATCATTTTTTCCACATTTTTTCACATGTAATGAAGTTTTATTAGTAGCAATAGCACCTTTTTTATTTTTTTTTTATTTTTTCAAGATAGCCTTACATTTAGGAGGGAATTTGTTCACACAATCATGAAAAAATGCATAATGCCAGAGCAAGTCACGGCTGATGCCAGTTCATGATCTCCCCTCTTTGGATTTGCCCTGATCCCAAGTTTCCCCCTACTTAACCCCGTGTTAGTTGTGCTTCTCAGGGAAGTCAAAGGTTCCCCACTGGGTTGATACCCCCATACTCTCTCCTTCCATCAGCCTTGATATCCCTCCTATCCCCTCTCCCACTCCCTGCCATCTTCCCTTCATCTCCCAGTGTCCTAGGCAAATGCCCCCTGCTTGTGTAAGAAATGCACCTATATTGAGGTTATTATTAGCTTAGTCAACTATCAGTCTGTTTCCGATTGTATTCTAGCTTCCACATATGAGAGAAAACATTCGGCCCTTAAGTCTCTGAGCTTGGGATATTTCACTTAGCATAATTTTTTCCATCTCCATCCATTTGGCTGCAAATGCCATAATATCGTTCTCTCTAATAGCAGAGTAAAATTCTACTGTATATATGTACCACAGTTTTTTAATCCACTTGTCCAGTGAGGGACATCTGGGTTTGTTCCATAGTTTAGCTATGGTAAATTGAGTTGCTAACAACATTGATGAAGCTGAATTATCTGTAATATGCTGAATCTAGCTCTTTTGGGAAAATACCCAGAAGTGGGATAGCTGGGACATAAGGTGGTTCCAACCCCAGTATTTGAGGAGTCTCAACACTGCTTTCCAGAGTGGCTCTACCAGTTTGCAGTCCCACCAACAATGTGACAGTGTTCCTCTTTTCCCACAGCCCCTCCAACACCTGTCATTTTTAATTTCTTCATTTTTGCCACTCTGTCAGGAGGTAGAATCTCAGTGAAGTTTTGATTTGCATTTCTCTGATTGCTAGTGATGTAGAGCATTTTCTCATATATTTATGGGCTTTTTGGACTTCCTCCGTTGAGAAGTTTCTATAATAAATGGGCTAGGGAGCTAAATAGCAATAGCTTCTTGAAAATAAGCTTGGGTAGAGTTAGTTGACCTTCATTTTGCTCCCAGCTCTGTCACACTCTCAGTAGCTTGTGGGATGCATTCACATGAAACAGGATTCCTGTTTAACTTGTAGTTAAATCTGGAAGATACTCAGCAGTCATCTTCTCTCTTTTCTGTCCCTTTCCAGACCCTTTCAAAGACAACATGCTGTTAGTAAAATGAAGTGTGTTTAGTCCTATGAGCTTCAGGAGGTGGTATTTCATATCTTAAAGCCAAAAAAGCTTTTGAAAATTTTGGCAAATGGCAATTATTAAAAACAAAGCTTGTGAACAGAAAGACATTTAAATCTCTCCTTATAAAAGAAAATAATAGAAAATTTAATCAAGGGGTCAAGTTCTGTAGAAGATTTAATTTTTAAAATCTATACACTAATTTCTCTTGACTTTGGGAAGGAAAATTTGATAGAGCCCTGGAGAAGAAAGAGAACAACTCACACACCAAACATTGCTAACTGAATAGTGAAGGATTCCTCAAGAGTTACATCACCCTGTGCAGAAGTCATTTTCAGCCTAAAATTTTAAACCCAGTGCTATGGTTTAGATTTGGTTGGAGTGTGTGTCCTCCAAAAAAGTTCATGTGCCAGAAGCTTGATCCCCCATGTGGCAGTGTTGAGGTGGGAACTTTTCAGTAGTGGGGCCCAATGCAAGGTAATTTTGTCTCTGGAAGCATCACTCTCAGAAGAGATTAATGATTATCTTGTGGAGTGAGTTGTTTGGAGTGAATTCTCCTGAAAGTGGGTTGTTTTTCAGCAAGACCACCTCATGCAATTGGCCTTCTGCATGCACCCAGTTTCCTTTCTATTTCTCTTCCACGTGATGACACAGCCAGGGGAATCCTCACCAGAGGCCAAACAGAGCAGGCCACCCAGTCTGGACCTTCAGCTCCAAAACTATGAGCTAAATAATTTTTTTCCCTTTGTAAAGTACAAGTACTCTGCTTCAAAATTTTTCTTATAGCAACAGAAAACAGACTAGTATATACAGGAAAACAGTCAAATATATAAGGGATAGCATAATGACACTTTAAGACAAATAAGCTCTTAAGAAATTCACTTTCTATGCATCTTCCTTAAGAGGCTACTGGAAGGTGTCCCTCATCAATACGAGGAGAAAACCCAAGAAAGAAGAATCCATGGAATCCAGGAAAAGGGGGATCTCACATAGAAGAGAGCAAAAGAAATTCCTAGAATGAGAGTGAATGTAGACCCAGAACAGTACCATGCAACTGGCTTCGAGAGCCTCGGTCCACAGCACATGATCCTGGCAGCTTCTGAGGGCTGTCTCCAAGAAAGAAAAAAAGGTAACTAATGGATGATTTGACTGATCGCCTATATTGTGAAATATTCTTTTAGGAAGTTTGAGGCTAATTTAGTTGATAGATTAAAGTAATCATTTTTTTCCTTTACATTTATTTTTATTGGTTTATTTATTTATTTTTTAGTTTATACATGACAGAAGAGTCCATTTTAACATAATTATAAAACCATGTGCTGGAGAAGCCCAGCAGCACTGAGAAATCTCTCCATGAATATGGGACACATAGTGGTAAAAGTGCCTTTCTGTGAGGTGAGTGAATTCCTCCCCAAACTCAAGGAAGTTTAATATCACAGAGTAGTAATAAAGTTATTAATTACATCGCCACAGCCAGCTCCCAGCCAGGGGCAGGTGGGGTTTTAACTCAGAGGGAAGAAACCTGTGCACAATCAATAGAACTTAGCCACTGCCATGAGTACTCATCAGAATCTGGGCTGGAAATTCTTGTCCTCTCTGTCAGCAGCTGTGGTGGCAGCAGTGGCCCTAGGGCTGCTTTACTACAAGGAATCAGAGATCCTAAATATGATCACACAAAGAAGGGGAATGGTCAAGCTTACTGGGTCTTCTAGGTATAGGATCATGTTATCAACAAAGAGAGACAACTTGACTTCCTCTTTTCCTATACGAATTCCTTTGATTTCCTTCTCTTGTCTGATAGCTCTGGCAAAGGTTGCAAGGACTATATTGAACAAGAGTGGTGAAAGTGGACAACCTTGTCTTGTTCCTGAATTCAGTGGAAATGCTTTCAATCTTTCTCCATTGAGCATCATGTTGGCTATGGTGTGTCATAAATGGATCTGACATAGTTAAAGTATCTTCCCTTGATCCCTATCTTCTCCAGAGTTTTGAGCATAAAGTGGTGTTGAATTTTATCAGAGGCCTTTTCTGGGTCAATTGAGATGATTATATGATTTTTATTTTTAATTCTGTTTAAGTGGTGAATTACATTTATTGATTTGAGTATGTTGAACCAGCCTTGTTTTCCTGGAATGAAGCCCACTTGATCATGTTGTATTATCTTTTTAATGTACTTTTGGATCCGATTAGCTAAAATTTTATTAAGGATTTTTGCATCAATGCTCATCAGGGAAATTGATCTGTAGTTTTCTTTTCTTGATGTGTCTTTGTTGGATTTTGGTATCAGTATAATATTTGCTTCATAAAAAGTGTTTGGGAGTGCTCCCACCCTATCAATTTCAGGGAAGATCTTATACAGGATTGGTGTTAGTTCTTCTGTGAAGGCTTCATAGAATTCTGCTGTATATCCATTCGGTCCTGGGCTTTTCTTTTTTGGAAGAGCTTTGATTGCTGCTTCAATTTCACTATCTGAGATAGGTTAGTTTAGATTTTCAATGTCCTACTGTGTTAATGTGGGGATGTCATATGTGTCCAAGTACCTGTCCATGTCCTCCAGATTATCAAACTTCGCAGAATATAAATTTTCAAAATAGATTCTGATAATCTTCTGGATTTTGGTTGAGTCTGTGGTGATATCTCTGTTTTTGTCTTTGATTTTGTTGATTTGCTTCACTTCATTCTTCCTTCTGGTGAGGTTGGAAAGGGGTCTGTCAATCCTGTTTATTTTTTCAAAAAGCCAACTATTTGTTTTTTTTTCACATTTATTAGAAGTATATAGCGATACAGGATACTGATGAGGGGGAAACATTGTCAAAACAGTAGCAATCAATGTGTATAAACTTTGTTATCCAGGGGTGATGCCAATGCATAGATAAACTACTATGGGTTTCATCTATTGCAGTTTCCCCCAGAAGAACTCATGTGTTAAATGGGTATCTAGTGGAGGAATAACATCGGCTTCTGGGATGGTTCCCCCATCATCCCAATCACCAGACTCATATGAGTTCTTCATATACCCTCCCCCCTCCACATCCCCTTCCCTACACCTCCAAGTTACCTAGGGAGCTTTCCTCCTGTTGCACCGAAAGTCATTCAATTTGAGGTTTTGTTAGGTCAGCTGTCTGTCCTACTGCTTCAACATAAATTCTAGTATCAACAGATGAGAGAAACCATTCGGCCCTTAAGTCTCTGAGCTTGGGAGACTTCACTAAGCATAATTCTGTCCATCTCCATCCATTTGATTTCGAAAGCTATAATATCGTCCTCTCTGATGGCCGAGTAG
>PVKS010011366.1:46397-57025 GCA_004027875.1 Aplodontia rufa | reverse complement strand
CTTCAAAGGCTGCAATATCACTGTTTCTAATTGCTGTGTAATATTCCATGGTATAAATGTACCACAGTTTTTGGATCCATTCTTCCAGTGAGGGACATCTGGGTTATTTCCATAGCCTAGCAATAGTAAATTGTGCTGCTATGAACATAGATATTGCCCAAGGCTCATACCCAGACCAAAATAAACCCTGGCCTAACACATATCAGACGGTGTCCTGCTTCTAGGTACCCCTGCGCCTTGCTGACACTCTGCTTTCCTTCCTTAAATAAATCCTACTCCTTTACTCTTCCCTTCTGTGATTGCCCCTGGATTCTATTCTTCGGATTCGGGAGACAAGAGCCCAGAAGATTGGCACTGAATTCCTGGGGTGAATTTCCATACCAAGAGCTTCAACGCACCACTCAACAGTAACGGGGTAGGAGAAGTGTTAGGAGGTGACCAGCTCTTAGCTGGGGAGCTGCTAACACTATTTCGGCTGCAGATGTCTACTGCCAGCCCAAATTCCCAGTTTTAACTGGGAATAGCTGCAAACACTGAAAATGGGTTACTTTGGCCCCATAATCTTCAGTCAGCACAGACTCCACTCACCAGCAGGAGCAGAGAATCTGGCCTCATCTCAAAACCCCTGCATCATCACAGCTGTTAAATTGGTTTGTTCTATTTTATATATACATAATGTAAAACATTATAGCTTTACACATTGATTGGATTAGTTGTCGCATATTCCTAGATGCACACAAATCAGCAATACAATTTGTTCAGTATCCGCTCCTCCCCGACTCTTCTACCTCCCTCCTCCCGTCCCTTGGTCCCTTGCCTTTCTTCTGGGTTCTATGTTATTCCTAAAAAGCCCAAATACAGTGACATAATTCTTATACCTATGAAGAATATTTTTATATATATGTCTATAGTAAAGACAGTGACATTTATAACTGCTTGGAATGTACCTTGCTTTGTCTCAGTTCCAACATTTCCCCTTCTCCTCCCTTCCAATTATCCATTGTTATTCTTCAAAATATTTGACAATGGGATTAAATATTTACATTTTTGTACAGGTATGCAGCATAGCTTGTTCAAATATCTTATGAAGTATCTTTCAACTGCATCTCATAAATATTAACATTTTGCATTTTTGTTCTATGGATCTAATACATGAGTTTGTTTGCTTTACTCCCAAGCCTGGGTCTAGGTGCAGCCTCCACAAATGAGAGACACCATTCGGCCCTTGACTCTGAGTTTGGATACTTTGCTCAGCATGATTTCTTCCAATGCCATCCATTTACCTTCAATAGATGCAAGATTTCTTCCAATGCCATCCATTTACCTTCAATAGATGCAATATCATCGTTTCTAATAGCTGAGTAGAACTCCATTGTATATATATACCAAAGCATTTGGATCCATTCATCCAGTGAGGGACATCTGGGTTGATTCCATAATTTAACTATTGCAAATTGAGCTGCTTATGAACATGGATTTTTGCTGTGTAGCTGTAATGTGCTGATTCTAACTCCTCTGGGAAAATACCCAGAAGAGGTGAAGCGGGATGAGGCCGGATTCTCTGCTCCCACGGGCAAATAGAGTCTGGGCCGACTACAGATTCCAGCAGCCAAAATAGCCTGCTTCTAGTGTTTGCAGCTACTTCCAGTTAAAACTGGGAATTTGGGCTGGCTGCAGGTTGCTGAGGCCAAAATACTGTTAGCATCTACCCAGCTAAGAGCTGGGATTTCTTGTGGCACATTGAGGCTCTTGGTGTGGAAGCACACCCTGGGAATTTGGGGCCAATATCCTGGGTCCTTGTCTCATGAATTTGAAGAATAAAATCCATGGACAACCACAGAAGGAGGCATAAAAGGAGTAAGATTTATTTAAGGAAGGAGAGCAGAGACTCGGCAAGGCAGAAGGGTACCTAGAAGCAGGACACCATCTAATGGAGGTCAGGCCAGGGGTTATATTGATTTGGGGTATGAGCATAATTAACATTCATGCACAGCAGGCATTGAGAAATGCATCTACATCATTGGTTGAAACCTATGCAAAACAGGCATTGGAAACTAAGCACCAAAGTTATTGGTTAAAATCTATGCAAGACAGGTAGCAATTCTTTCCAAGTTCCCATCTGTGTCCACCATTACTTCTTAGTTTTCCTGCCTCAGGGACAAAGGAGTTGCTCCAACAGGTGAGCCTCATGGTCATTTGTGTATGAAGACCCTGAGTATGCCTTGTCAATCTCTAGCTCTTAGATGGGGCCCTTTGTCTTTTTGCATTTGCAGGCCCAGAGTATGCCCCATCAATCACTCTCTACCTGCTAGCTCTTAGATGGGGACTTTTGTCCTGACTACTTAGCCATTTTACTATCTCTCCTAAAACTATCTCAGAGGGATAGCTGGTCATATGGTGGATCCAACCCTAATTTTTTTTTTAAAGGACAGAGGGACAGTGAGAGAGACAGAGAAAGAGAGAAACAACTTTATTTAGTTTTTCACATGGCCTTCGTTGCTCCAACACTTAGTTGTGTACGTGGTGCTGGGGTTTGAACCCAGGTCCTCCTGCTTGCCAGTTAAGTTCCGAAACTGCTGAGCCACTGCTCTAGCCCCTCAACCCTAATTTTTTGAATAGTCTCCACGATGCTTTCCAGAGCAGCTAGACCAGTCTGCAATTCCACCAACAGTGTGCTAGTGTTCCTATCTCCCCACAACCCCTCCAGCATTTATTATTGTTTGTATTCTTCATCTTTGCCAGTCTGACTGGAGTGAAGTGAACTCTTAATGTAGTTTTGATTTGCATTTCTCTGATTTCCAGAGATTTAGAACAGTTTCCATGTATTCATTGGCTTGCTTAATGTCCTTTGTTGAAAGTTTCTGTTTAGCTCTCTGGCCCATTTATTGATTGGACTGTTTGTGTTTTTGTTATTGAGTTTTTTGAGTTCTTTGTAAATTTTGGATATTAGTCCCCTGTCAGAGGGATCACAGGCCATAATTCTTTCCTATTCTGTAGGCTGTCTCTTCACTGTCTTGACTATTTCCTTAACTGTACAGAAACTTTTCAGTTTGATGGCATCCCACTCATTGATTTTTGACTGCAATTCTTTCACATTAGGAGTCTTATTGAGGAAGTCATTGCCAACTCCCATATGCTGGAGTATTGGTCCTAATTTTTCTTCTAGCAGTTGTATGGCAGCTGATTTAATTACTAATTCCTTGATTAGATTTGATTTGTGTGCACAGTGGGAGATAAGGATCTAATTTCATCAAGTGGCTGTCCAGTTTGTCCAGCACCATTTGTTGAACAGGCTGTCTCTCTTCCATGTTATATTTTGACCCCCTTTGTCAAAGATCAGATGTTTAAAGATTTGAGGGTTTGTCTCAGAGTCTTCTATTCTATTTCATTGGTCTTCATTCTTATTTTTATACCAATACCATGCTGTTTTTAATACTACAGCTCTATAGTATAATTTTAGATCTTGTATTGCAAAAACACCTGTTTCGTCTTTCTTGCTTAGTAATGTTTTGGCTAATCTGGGTTTCTTGTTTTTCCATATGAATTTGAGAATTGCTTTTTCTATATCTACAAATAATGATGTTGGAAACTTGATGGGGATTGCATTGAATCTGCACAGCACTTTGGGCAGAATGGCCATTTAAATTATATTAATTCTGCTTAACCAACAGCACGGACCATCTTTTCGTCTTCTCAGGTCTTCTGCAATTTCTGTTTTCAGCATTTGATAAATTTTATTGTAGTGGTCTTTTACTTCTCTTGTTATATTAATCCCCAAGCGTTTTATTATTTTAAAGGATATTGTGAGTGAGACTGATTTCCTAATTTCTTCTTCTCCCCTAATATTGTTGGCATATAGAAATCTATTGATTATGAGTGTTGATCTTGTAGCCTGCTACTTTGCCAAATCTGTTTATTAGCTCTAACAGTTTTCTGGTAGAGTTTTTTGGATCTTCCAGATATAGGATCATGTCACCAGCAAAAAGGGATAGTTTGATTTTCTTCTTTTCTATTGTTATCCTTTTGATTTCTTCTTCTTGTCTGATTGCTCCAATCAGGGTCTCGAGGTCTATGTTGAGTAAAAGTAGAGAATGTGGGCAGCCTTGTCTTGTTCCTGAAGTCAGTGGAAATGCTTTCACCCTTTCTCCATTTAGTATTATACCAACTGAGGGTTTGGCAAATATGGCCTTTATAAAGTTAAGCTCCTTTGATACTTATTTTCTTTAGAGTTTTGAACATAAATGGGTGCTGGATTTTATCAAAGGCCTATTTTGCATCTATTGAGATGATCATATGGTATTTGTCCTTAATTCTGTTTAATTGCTGAATCACATTTATTGGTTTGCATATGTTGAACCAGGCTTGCATACCTGGAATGAAACCCACTTGATCATGATGAATTATTTTCTTGATGTGTTTTTGAATGTGGTTTGCAAGAACATTATTAAGGATTTTTGCTTCAATATTCACAAGGGATATTGGTCTGTAGTTTTCTTTTTTCGATGTGTCTTTGTTGGGTTTTAGTATCAGAGTTGTGGTTGTTTCATAATTTCAATTTCATGGAATAGCTTAATAAGGAGAGGTGTTAACTCTTCTTCAAATGTGTGGTAAAACTTCTCAGAGAATGCATCAGGTCCTGGGCTTTTCTTCTTTGGAAGACTTTTAATTGCTGTATGGATTTCTGTACCTATTATCAGGCTGTTTAGGATTTCAATATCATCCTGTGTCAATTTGGGGATGTTGTATGTGTCTAGAAATTTGTCCATGCCATCCAGATTATTTGATTTAGAGAAGTACAGGTTTTTCAAAATATGTTCTGATAATCTGTTTGATTTCAAGGAGGTCAGTAGTGATCAGCCCCTTTTCATTGGTGATTTTGATGATTAGCTTTGATTCTCTCCTTATTTTAGATTAGCTAGGGGTCTGTCAATTTTATTTATTTTTTCAAAAAACTATCTCTTTATTTCATCAATTTTTTTATTGTTTTTTTTTTTTTGTTCTCAATTTCACTGATTTCAGCTTTGATCTTAATTATTTCCTAGACTGTTCTTTCTTTTGTAGAAATTTGAGTTGGAGCATAAGCTTATTTGTTAGGGATCTCTCCTGATTCTTAATGTGGATACTTGGTGCAATAAATTTTCCCCTTAAGAATGCTTTCATGCTGTCCCAGATGTTTCAGTATGTTGTGTCTTCATTCTCATTCTCTTTCAAGAATTACTGTTCTCATGTCTTCTTGGATCTATTTTTCATTTAATAGGATGTTATTCAATCTCCACATATATGTGTTTTTTGTACCTTTGTTTTTGCTATTAATTATTAGGGTCATGGCATCATGGTCTCATAAGATACATGGAATAATATCTACTTTTTTATATTTGCTGAGACTTCTTTTGTGAGCTATATGATCTATTTTGGAGAAGGATCCATGTGCTGCTGAGAAGAAGGTATAATCTGCCAATTTGGAGTGGAATATTCTGTAAATGTCTGTTAAGTCTGTTTGATTTATGGTTTTGTTTAGACTGGAGATCTCTTTATTGTTTCTATGCTTTGATGATCTGTCTATTAGTGATAAATGAGTATTAAAGTCTCCCAGTATGATTGTGTTGAGATCCACAAGTGATTTTATATCTTGGAGTATTTTTTCCACATAGTTGGCAGCATTGGTGTTTGGAGAGTATATATTTACTATGGTTATTTCCTCCTGTTGTATTGTTCCCTTTACTAGAATGTAGTGGCCTTCTTTATCTCTTTTTTTTCACCCATTAACCATGGTCTTACAATTAGGAGGATTCATCATCAAACAATCAAGAACAAAAGTATAATGACAGAACAAGCCAATACTAGTGCCATTCCATGGTTTCCTCCCTTGAGTTCCCCATGGTTCCATGTTTCTCCCTACTTAAACTCCAAGTTCATTGGACTTTGCATTGAGGTCAGAGATTCCCCTCTGATTAGATTCCCCCATACTACCACCCTCCTGTCTCTTTGATATATACTTCCTTTTCCTTTTCCCCCTCCCTGCATCCCCCAGCATCCAAGGCAAGGTTCCCCATGATTGTGTACAAATTCATACATGTTGAGGTAATTGTTAGGTTAGCTATCTATCATACTGTTGTTTCTGCTCGTATTCTAGCTTCCACAAATGAGAGAAAACATTCAGTCCTTGAGTCTCTGAGATTGGGACACTTCACTTACAATAATTTTTTCCATCTCCATCCATTTGGCTGCAAATGGCATATCTTTTTCTCTGACAGCTGAGTAGTATTCTATTGTATATATGTACCAAAGTTTTGGAAACCACTCATCAAGTGAGGGGCATGTGGATAGTTTCCATAATTTAGCTATAGTAAATTGAGCTGCTATAAACATTGAAGAAGCTGTATCTTGATAATATGCTGATACTAGCTCTTTTGGGAAGATATCCAGGAGTGGGATAGCTGGGTCAAAAGGTGGATCCAGCCCTAATTTTTTGAGGAGTCTACGCTGCTTTCCAGAGTGGCTGAACAAGTTTGCAGTCCCACCAGCAATGTAACAGTGTTCCTCTTTTCCCACAGCCCCTGCAGCATTTTTCATTGTTGATATTCTTCACTTTTGCCACTCTAACTGGAGTGAGGTGGAATCTCAGTGAAGTTATAATTTGCATTTCTCTTATTGCTAGTGATGTAGACCATTTTCTCATATGTTTATGGGCTTTTTGGACTTCCTCCATTGAGAAGTTTCTTTTTAGTTCCATGGCCCATTTATTAATTGGTTTATTTGTGATTTTGGTATTTAGTTTTTTGAGTTCTTTGCATATTCTAGATATTAGCCCTCTGTCCAAGGTGTGGCAGGCAAAAATTTTCTCCCATTCTGTAGGTTATCTCATGACTAAATCTTTAGCTGTGCAAAAGCTTTTTAGTTTAATTTTATCCCATGCATTTATTCTTGATTTTACTGCTTGTGCCATGGGAGTCCTGTTAAGGAAGGCTGTGCCAACCCCTATGTCATGTAATGTCAATCCTACTTCTTTTTCAAGCAATTGTAAAGTTGCTGGTTTAATATCCAGATCTTTGAACCAATTTTGATTTCATTTTTGGGCAGGGTGAAAGGTAAGGATCCAATTTCAGTTGTTTCCATATGGCTGTCCAATATGTCCAAAACCAATTATTGAACAGGCTGTCATTTTTCCACACTATGCTTTTGCCCCCTTTATCAAATATCAGAAAACTTAGTTATTTCCAGTCTTCGATTAGCTTTTGGATTGGATTGTTCCTCTTTTTGCAGGAGTTTGAGTAAGAGCATCAGAATATTTATTTGGGCTCTTTCCTGATTTTTATGTATGCACTCGGTGCTATAAATTTACCTCTTAAGTATGCTTTCATACTATCTCAACAGTTACAATACATTGTTTCATCATTCTCATTCATTTCCAAGAATTTCTTGATTTCTGATCTCATTTGGTCTTTTATCCATTCTTTGTTTAAGAGGGTATTATTCAATTTCCAAGTATTAGAGTAGCTTCTGTTGTTTTTCTTATTGTTGATTGCTAAGATCATGGCATTGTGGTCTGACAGGATACATGGGACTATATTGACTTTTTGTATTTGTTAAGGTTAGCTCTGTGGACTAGGATGTGGTCTATTTTTGAGAAGAATCCGTGAGCTGCTAGAAGAAGGTAGATTCAGCCAATTATGATGGAATATTCTGTAGATGTCTGTTAAGCCCAATTGATTAGTAGAGTTTTTCAGACTGGAGATATCTTTGTTGATTTTTTGTTTCAATGATCTATCCAATGTTGATAATGGTATATTGAATTCTCCCAGTATTATTGTGTTGAGATCAATGAGGGGTTTATAGTCCCTGAGTATTTTTTCCATATATTTGGGGGATTTGTGATTGGGGGCATAAATGTTAATTATTGTTATGTCTTCTTGGTGAATTGTCCTTTTAAAGTGTGATGCAGTGTCCATCTTTGTCCTTTCTGAGTAGTTTTGGATCAAAGTTAACTTTATCAGATATTAGGATTGCCATGCCAGCTTGCTTTTTTGGACCACAGACCTGATAAACATTTTGCCAACTTTTCACCTCAGTCTGTCTATTTTTGAGTGTAAGCTGTGTCTCCTGTAGACAACAAATTGTTGGATTTTGTTTATTGATCCAGTAAGCCAATCTATGTCTTTTAATTGGGTCATTGAGACAATTCACATTAGAGTTAGGATAGATTTGGGAATCTGAGTCCCAGACTTTGTGATTGCTGCTATTGCTGTGTTTTGTGCCATCTTGAGTCTCTTTTGGTGTGTATTGTGATTACAGACACTCTCTTGTTTAAGGGTTTAGAGAATTATCAGCATGTTCTTCTGATTGAAGAATATCCTTGAGAATATTCTGTAGTGCAGGGTTTGTTTGTGTTTGTGTATCTTGCCAGCTTGAAATTATTTAATTTCTCCATCACATTTAAAGCCAAGTTTTGCAGGGTATATTATTTTTGGCTAAAAATTATTTTCTTTCAAGGTTTGAACAATATTGCTCCAAGCTCTTCTGGCCTTCATTGTCTGATCTGAAAAATCATAGTGATTCTAATTAGTCTACCTCTGAATGTGATTTGGGGTTTCTCCCTAGCTGCTTTTAGAATTCTCTCTTTAGTTTCTCTGTTAATTATTTTATATATGACATGTCTTGATGAATTTCTCATTTGGTTAGGTCTGTTTGGTGTCCTATAGGCATCTTGGATGTGATATTCTGGGTCAATCTTGATATGAGGAAAGTTCTTCTTGATAATTTCACTGAATATATTCTTAATGCCCCCTGTTTGTTTTTTGATGTTTTCCTCCAGGACAAATACTCTCAGGTTATTTCTTTTCATCTCATCAAATATTACTTGGAAGTTCTAGTCATGGACTATAAGTTTCTTTTCTTGACTCTCCTCCTTGAACCCGTTATTGCTCAACCTGTCTTCATTATCTGATGTACGTTCTTCTAGAGCTGAGGTTCTATTTTCTGTTGAGTTTAGTCTGGTGTTAGCATCTTCTAGTGAGGATTTGCTTTGGTTGACATTGTTTTGCAATTCTGATAGCTCTGCTACATCTCTCTTCAGAATGTCTAACTCTTTATAAATATGGTCTTTCATTTCATGGAATTATTCCCTTATTTCCTTATAAATGTTGTCTCTCATCACATAAAACTGATCTCTGGTCTCTTTCCTTAATTCTTCTTTCAACTCCTTGAATAAGTTACTAATCATAGTGTTGATATATTTTTCTTGGTTTTCATCTAGGACCCCAACTGTGGAGTCCTTGTTTGTGTAGCTGTGAGGTTGAGAATGGGAATTATTTCCCCTTTTCCTCATTTTCAGTGACAGGAGTTGTGGCTTGAAGACCGACAGTAAGTTTCACTCTTGTGAGGGTTATTGGAGCTTCTTATGCCTTTGCTTCATTGGGCTGGGGTGCTATTTGGGAAGCACAAATCAACAGCTTCCAGTCCAGTCAATGAAGAGCCTGTAGGTGCATATAATAGACAGTTTCAACTAAAACAGTTATAATGGTGATTAGCACCTATAGGAGTGGTTTTCTTCCATCAAAGCTCTGACAGTGTGTTAAGATAGCCAGCAAGTACCCATTTTAAAGAATGAGCTTCACTTCAGTTAGTAGGGCCTCTGTATATGGGGGGAAGTACAATCTAGAAATCCAAGGAAGTAGGATAGGGCTGTACTGTGGAACTCGTGACTTAGTATAAAGAATTAGAAGATGTTAGCATGAGGTCAGCTATTCAATTAGGAATAAGAAAAATAAATGGAGTGCAAGGACCGTAAAGGCATCCTTTTGCGGGGAGTTTTGGGTTTGAGATGAACCTCTTCTTGTTTGATTCTTCAGTTTCAAGAGCTTCTTGTGGATCTCTGAATTGAGATTTCCTGAGGGGAAGCTAGGCATTTCTCCAGATGGTTTTTCCCTTGCAAGTAAAAGGGTCAGATCAGCCACCAACTCTTTGATGATCACCTTCTTCCAGATCTGTTTCTGCCTGGGTCCTCATGCTGCTCTATTTTTTTTTTTTTTTTTTTTTTCTGGCTCAAGGTTGTGAATCTGAACCTACCAGAATGTAGTCTTACTTTCCAGCAGGACTCAAACAGGCCCCAACAGGAATGTGGGATGTAGGTAGTAGGGACTACTCCAGATTGGGAACCTCCCCTGGTTGTTCCTGAGCAGGGCTGCTCTGGATGGGGGTCCTACGGGTGGTGTCCTGATCACCTCCTGACAGGTCTCAAACAGGCCCCAAGAGGAACACGGGGTGTCAGGTAGGCTGGGTTGCTCCAGGTGAGGAGCATCCCCTGATTGGTCCTGAGCTGGGCTGCTCCTGATGGGGGTCCTACTGAGATAGAAAAAGTTAGGCAGTCAGAGTAGATAGAATGTTTGAGTCGGTCGGTCGGGAGGAGACTGGTTTCTCTTTTGACATTCCCTTTGATATGTCAGTGAGGCCAAAAGGCAAACACTCCCTGCTGCTAGAGGAGGAACCACTTCCTTCCCTGGCCCCTAAGTGCAAAAGCAAGGACATAACCCCTAAGTGCAAAGGCAGGGAGATAAGGACCAAATGAAGAAAGATAGCATATATAAGAGACAAACTCAACCCCAGGATGAGCCCTTTGCTCCCTTCCCCAC